>JAPPVO010000007.1:17999002-18031486 GCA_030407325.1 Camellia japonica | reverse complement strand
GTGCTTGTTTTATTCTTCTTCAACCACATGAGCATACCAAATTAGAACCTCGCGCTCATTTATGATGTTTCTTAGGGTATGGGATTGAACATAAGGGTTATCGTTGTTAGGATCCTCTTTCTCATCGTCTCCGTGTCTTTCATTATGTGGTATTATGGAAACACAGTTTGTTCTCCTCTATATCTAAGTTGCATTTGTCCACTCTTCCTACTACACCATTTTTTATAGATCCTTCTCTTCTACTTGATGAGCTTAATACAGACACTATTTTCGATATGATGACTTTGACCCATCTTGAGGATTCTGCTCCACCTCCTGCTCCACTCTCTGATCTTGATCCTGATCCTGATCCTGTTCTGGCTCCGTCGCCTAGTGAGCCTTATACATCTCTTGATTCCATTTTTGCACTAGAGGTACCAGTTCGCGACTCCACTCAGGTAACACAACCTTCTGTCCTTCTTCATAATTTCATTGTTGGTTTCACTGCTTTTTCTTTTTATGAACCTACTTCCTATCGAGAGGCTTGTTTTAACCCTCTTTGGCAGCAAGCTATGACTGATGAACTGCAAGCTTTAGATAATGCTTATAACTAGGATATAGTTTACCTTTTACCTAGAAAGAGTGTTGTTAGTTGCAAGTGGGTTTACAAGATCAAAACTCATTCTGATGGTTCTATTGTGCGTTACACAACTTGTCTTGTTGCCCGGGGGTTTACTCAATAATATGAGATTGATTATGAGGAAACTTTTGCTCATGTTGCTCGTCTTACTTCAGTTCCCAGCCTTCTTGCCGTTGCTACTGCTCGCTATTAGAGTCTTTGTCAGATGGATATCAAGAACACTTTTTTGAATGGTGATCTTATTGAGGAAGTTTATATGCAACCTCCTCCTGGTTCCTCAGTTCCGTCTAGCAAAGTCTACAAGCTGTTAGAAATGGTTTTGGAAAAATCAGATTTTTTCTCAACTTTAGTCTAATTTTTAGGTGGGACCCATGCACCAAAGTTGGCGGGTCTAAGTGGTAAAGCGTTCTATGCCGCGTTGTGATTCACGTAGTATATTTGGTTGCTCAAAACCATTATCGAGTGAATGGGAAATTGAAGCGAAAGAGAGCTCCATGGAAATGATATATTGCTGAAGTTTCCTTAAAGGTTTGAACTAAAGGTTTGTCCCACATTGGTTTGGTGGGCAAACTTTTGTGGGTTTATATGGCTTGAGTTTGCAACTTGGATAGGGCCCCAAGGGGCACTCCAAGTTTGTGGAAGGGTGAGGTTATCGGCAAAGTGAGCTAGACCCACTGGACCCAAAACAGACGCACATGCGCGCACCGCCACCGTCTGTCTGTCCAGTCAGTTGGGTGGGCTGGGTTGGGCTTAGGTTCGAGTGCGTGGTGTGAGGTTGGGTTAGGCTTGTCCAACCCAATACTAATTCTTTTTGGGCCAAAAATATTTGAATTTATTTTTTAATTTTGAAAAAATAAATTATGACCGTTTGAATTCAAATTTCGGTTAGAAAATTCAGTTTTGGCTTGCACCTTTCTGTACAGATTTTATATCTGTCCAAACAGATTTAGTTCAAAACCCCTACCTGTTTAATTTAAATTCAAACAGATTTGTATCTATTTAATTTAACCGAATAGATACTATACTTGTTGAATTCAAATCTAAAAGGCACCATTGCACCTATAAATTGACAAGTCCTTCATTTGGATTCTCAATTCAATTTTCGTTCTTCTCTGCCGTTATTAATCTCTGCATTTTGCTGCATTAATTTTCTGTGATAGAGAGTGTATACACAAAGTGTGTTTGTTGTGCGAATAATTTGTAGTGCTGCTATTATTCGTTGTTGATCATTTTATCCTAGGAGATAGACGTCTGCAATCTGAAAGCACCATAGAGAGAACGAATCTGTCTTAAGGACACAGTGTTAAACACTGGACTTGATCAAAAATTTGTTCGACAAATTAATAAGGTAAGTAATTAATTTATTTTTCTGTTTTATTATTTTTCTATTTCAGATTTTAATTTTGTGTTTGTAACAAAATAAAAATCTGTTTTTATTTATTTATTTTATATTTTGGTTTGATTTTTGTAATCAAACAATCTCTCTCATTTCCTTTATTTCTTTTGTGTTCTGTTTGTTGTTGAATATACAAACAGAATTTATTCATAATACAGTGAAGATTGTCCAACAATCTTAAGACAGAGTAATTTTGGTGTCTTCATTGTATTTATTTTTCTGTGCTTTCACAAAGTGATATTCTGGTTGGAAAATTCAAATAGTAGTAATATACTGTTTATTTTCTTTGACAACTAGTAGTAATATACGGTGTCATTAACAATTTCAGAATATTAATTTGTGTAGTAGTGTTACAAAAAATTATTGTGTAGTATTTTATTTTCCTAGTTTTAGTAACTAGAAATATAAAATTATTTTGTGTTATAATTTAATTTCTGGTTTGAGTAACTAGAAAATTAATTTGTGTTTTGATTTTTCTAATTTTTATAATTAGATATTATGGCTGTTGAAAATAGTACTCCAAATCCGATTGTTACAACGACTTCGGTCCTTATCCAGAACTACGTTCAAGTTCCAATAAACCATGAAGAAAAATCAGAAAAATTTAATGGCACCGAGTTTAAGAGATGGTAGCAGAAAATGTTGTTCTATCTTACAATCTAAATTTGGCCCAGTTTCTCCATGAAGAGGCTCCAGTACTGAAAGATGATGAAAGTGATCTGCAAGTTGTTGCTGCTGTAGACGCTTGGAAACATTCTGATTTTCTGTGCAGAAACTACATCCTCAATGGCCTTAACAACATGCTGTATAATGTTTACAGTCCTCTGAAAACATCAAAAGAATTGTGGGATTCTTTGGAGAAAAAATACAAGCAATTTTGCAAGATGGATGATTCTTTGGAGGATGCCGACACAAAGAAATTTGTTTTTGGTATATTTTTGGACTTCATTATGGTAGACTCCTAAATGGTAATTTTTCAAGTTCAAAATTTTCAATTAATTTTACATGATATTCATGCTAAGGATATGTCTCTGAACGAGTCTTTCTAAGTCGTTCCGTCAGTGGAAAAATAACCACCGGCTTGGAAAGATTTCAAAAATTATTTAAAACATAAACACAAGGAGATGACCATGGATGAATTGATTGTAAAACTAAGAATTGAGGAAGATGACAGTAAGACTGAAAAGAGGAATGGTAACAATCCCATTGAGTCCAAGGCTAATGTGGTTGAACATGTGCCCAAACCACATAACAAAAAGAGGAAGTTTGCTAGAAATGGTCCTAAACAAGGCGACACCAATGATAATAAAAACTTTAAAGGTAAATATTATAACTGTGGCAAAACAGGACATCAAGCCTCTGATTGCCGCCGTCTTAAGCAGGATCGCAGAAGTACAAGCAAGAAGACTACTAATCAAGCCAATGTGACAGAACTTGATTACACGAGTAAATGACATCAATCTCTCTACTATGGTGTCTGAGGCTAATTTGGTTGGAAATCCCAAGGAATGATGGGTTGACACTGGGGCAGCTCGATACATTTGCATAGACAAGAAGATGTTCACTACCTATAATGAGGCTACAAATGGTGAGCAACTGTTCATGGGAAATTCATCTACTTCTACTGTGGCTGGACAAGGGAAAGTAGTCTTGAAGATGACATCGGGGAAGGAATTGACCCTCGACAATGTACTGCATGTACCAGACATCTGAAAGAATCTAGTTTTTAGTTCTTTGTTAAGTAAAAATGGTTTTAGGCTTGTTTTTTAGTCTGATGAATTTGTATTAACAAAAAGTGATATGTATGTTGGTAAGGGATACATAAGCGATGGTCTATTTAAGTTAAATGCAACGACGGTTGAACCAAAACTTTCTGTTAATAGGAATAAACATCATTTACTTATATTCTTGAGTCAAATTTATGGCATGGTAGATTAGGACATGTAAATTTTGATGCTTTCCGTAGACTAATTAGTTTGGATTATATACCAAAGTTTGAAATTGCTTCTAATCACAAATGTGAGATTTGTGTAGAAGCGAAACTAACTAAGGCTCCATTTAAATCGGTTGAGAGAAAAACCGAACCTCTAGAATTAATTCATACCGATGTATGTGATCTTAAATTTGTTCAAACTAGAGGAGGTAAAAAGTATTTCACAATATTTATCGATGATTACACAAGATATTGTTATGTATATTTACTTAAAAGTAAATATGAAGCCTTGAAAGTGTTTAAACTCTACAAAACTAAAGTTGAAAATCAACTTGGTAAAACCATTAAAATGGTTAGAAGTGATTGAGGTAGTGAATATGATGCACCTTTATTCACCAAACTACAACACCTTATTCTCCACAACAAAATGGATTTGCTGAAAAGAAGAATAGAACCCTTAAAGAAATGATGAATGTCATGTTACTAAGTTCAAGCTTACCGCAAAACTTGTGGGGGGAAACAATATTGTCTGCCAATTATGTTCTTAACAGAATACCCCACAAGAAAACTAACAGCACTCCTTATGAATTGCGGAAAGATCGACCACCTTCCTACAAATACTTAAAGATGTGGGGGTGTTTGGCAAAGGTAGAAGTTCCTATTCCGAAAAAGACTAAGATAGGACCAAAAATAGTGGATTGTGTGTTTATTGGTTATATTCAGAATAGTAGTGCATATCGGTTTCTGACTTATAAATCAGAAATACCTGATATAAATGTGAACACTATTATAGAGTCAAGGAATGCTGTGTTTTTTGAACACGTTTTTCCTTACAAGAAAGGACAGGAATTAAGTTCATAGAAAAGAACTTATGATTGTACACAAAGTCAAGAGACTAATGACAATCAAACACAAGAGACTAGTAATGGTCTCGACCAGCAGGATTTAACTGATGATGAACCAAGACGAAGTAAGAGAGCAAGAACATCAAAATCCTTTGGTTTAAATTTTCTAACATACCTGTTAGAAAATGAACCTCAAAGCTTTAAGGAAGCAATGACAGGTCCTAAACCACCTTTGTGGAAAGAGGCTGTTAATAATGAAATTGAATCCATTATGCAAAATCATTCTTGGGAATTGGTGGATCTTCCACCTGGTTCTAAACCTCTTGGATATAAATGGATATTCAAGAGAAAATGAAAGCAGATGGTTCAATAGACAAGTATAAAGTAAGACTTGTAGTAAAAGCTTACAGACAAAAGGAAGATCTGGACTATTTTGACACATATTCCTCTGTGATAAGAATAACATCCATTCATATGCTTATTGCCATAGCAGTGTTGTATAATTTAGAAATACATCAAATGGATGTTAAGACAACTTTCTTAAATGGTGATCTAAATAAAGAGATTTATATGGAGCAACTCGAAGGGGTTGTAGTGCCGGGGCAAGAAAAAAAGTTTGTCGGCTTGTAAAATCTCTTTATGGATTAAAACAAGATCCTAAGCAATGTTATGCAAAATTTGATCATGCTATGCTTACTAATAGGTTTAAGATAAACGAATGTGACAAGTGCGTTTATGTTAAAAACACTAACAAAAGTTATGTCATCGTTTGTCTTTATGTGGATGACATGCTTATCATTGGAAGCAGTCTAAATATGATCAAATTAACCAAGTAAATGCTAAACAAAAGATTTGATACGAAAGATATGGGGGTCACTATGACAACCCTCACCGCTGATTAGTGCTAATCTATGATTAAGCATGTTAAATGATTGATTGACTGAATGTTCTGAAATGATTGATTGAATGTGCTAGTTTAAATGCATTTCTATCTGTTAGACTGTTAAATGATCTGTTCATGTATTATGTTTTAAACTGCAAATTGAAGGCCTTATCGGTGGCCGAATCCAGAATTGATTAGCGATATGTGCTAATTAGAATTTATATGATTTATGGCATGTTTAATTGAAATGTGATTTGGTATGATTGAATTAAATTAAATAAAGCTAAATTTAAGTTAGACTTATTTACCCTTTTGCCACTTAGTGGCCTATCTCTACAACACTTTGAGACTTGATTTTATATCATTTCATCAGCCCATTTCTTTAGCCTAACTAACTAGAGAGAGAGAGATAGGAGATAGTTTGAGTTCAATAAGAATTGCTTGGAGAATTAGAATATTTAAAGAGAGGATTGCATATTTGAGCTTCTAGACTTGAAATTCAAGACCTAAGGTAGGATAATTACCTTCTTATTTATGAATTCTAGTCTTATGTTGCATGGTTCATGGAAGTTTAGAGATTGAAGTCAAGTTTTGGTTTAGATTGTTGAATTGAAGCTTAAATAATGCATGCATGTGCATATCTGGAAGTTTTAAGTTGTTTTCATGGGAAATTCTTGCATGCATGTTTACGTTTTGGTTGAAGTCCATGAATTCATCATGTTTTTGAAGAAATAGACTCATTTGATCTTGTATTAAAAGCTTTGAATTCAATGAGATCATGCATGTTACATGTTCATCATGTTCTTGGAGTTTCCCTAGAAATTGTGTTTAATTGAACTACCTTTGGGCTTTGATTTCTCAAATTGATCTTTGAAACATGTCACATTATGAGTTTACAAGTGTTTTCTAGAAAATTAGCCCAAAAGGATCAAATTTGATGCTTTAAAGTTGAGTTTTGAGCTTGAGGTTCAAATCTGGAAATTTCAGATTTTGGACCCACGCTCGAGCGTAAGACTCTACGCTCGAGCGTACACTCTGAGTACATGCAGCCCGCTCGAGTGGGAAAAGTAATGCTCGAGCGTGAAATGCGTGTATCCAGTACTTTGCATGTGTTTACAGTCTGCTCGAGCGAAGGAATGCATGCTCGAACGAGGACTTGTGTCTCACGCTTGAGCGGGGGTCGAGCGCCTGTCGAGCGTGAATTTCATGCATCCAGTACTTTTGCAGTCCGCTCGAGCGAGGAAAGTCACGCTCGAGCGAGGCTCTTTTGTCTGCATGTCCGCTCGAGCGGGACCCCTGTTTTCTGAAAATTTTGAAAAATGTTTTTAAGTACATCTTTGCATCCTCATTCCATCCTAGGCATTCTTAGGCCTAGTTTAAGACATCTTAATGAGGATATTAATATAGAACCACACCGAGGCAAATTAGGGATTAAGTTATTATTTCCCAACTGTGTAGCTTAGTGTGTAGTGTGTGTTCATTCTGTAACTGTGTAGGGTTGGCATCCGAGGACGCTGTAGCTGCTTATAGCCCAGTGCTCTGTGAGTAACAATGTTGTAAAGATATGTTCAATCATGAATATTTTCTGAATGAACCACTGTACTGCTTTTTGAAATGATATTTCTTACTGAATGAATGTTTGTCCTATTTGTGAACTGTATTCGTGGCATCCATAGCAATTCATTGTTACTGTACTGTACTGCTACTGTCACAGAGATCTCTGTCAACTCCCATGTTTGGAACTACTACTGTTTACTGATATGATGGCCATCAACTGACTGTTCGGTCTGTTAAGACCTACTGTACTGTTTTGTTATTGGATGTACCACATATGACTATTATAATTTCTGAATAACTGTTATGGCATGAACTATGAGCCACAAACTGAATGACTGACATACTGATAAATGACTGTTTTCAATACTGAAAGGGCATTCATTCTTAACCTCTTTACTCATATGTTATTCACTAGGCTTTAGCTCACTGCTCATATATATATGTAGGTGTTCAGGCACCGAACCGTTGCTAGAAGCGTCAGGCTAAGCCCTTGTTTTGTCAAGCCAACCTTTGTGCCTCACTTCGAGGTTCCAGATCTATTCAAGCTAAGGCTGCTTTTGGGGTGTCTCAGATTCACCCTATCTGTCTCTATTATGTATAGACTGAATGATACTTGTACCGTACTGTTATGGTGGGGATTTGGTCCCTAACCTGAATGCCTGTAAATGATGTATATATATACTGTTTTTGTTCTGAATGTGAACATGTTATGAAAAGTCTTATTGCATACAGACTGTCACAGCTCATTGGACATATTTTAATTACTGTTTTGGCTTCCGCCAGCCCCTGTACTCTGTATTACTGTTTTACTGTTAAGCAGGCCTTCGGTAATCTCGGATTACTGGCTGGTTACGGTGCTAAACCCATAGGGGCGGGTTTGGGGCGGGTTTTGGTCGTGACAATCACAAATGTTATATTAGGAATGAAAATTACTAAAACATTGATGGGTATGCATTATCTCAATCTCATTATATTGAGAAAATTCTTGGTAAATTTATCAAGTATGATATGAATATAGCTAGAGCACCTGTAAATATCAGTCTATATTTATCAAAAAATAAAGGTGATGCAGTGTCTCAGTTAAAATACTCTCAAATCATTGGAAGCCTAATGTACCGAATGAATTGTACTCGTCCTGATATAGCTTATGTTGTTAGTAAATGGAGTAGGTACACTAGTAACCTCAGAAAAGACCATTGGAAAGTGATCATTCGAGTTCTTAGATATCTAAGATTTACCGTAATCATGGTTTGAACTTTACTCAATATCTTGTAGTACTAGAAGGTTATTGTGATACCAATTGGATATCGGATACTAAAGATTCAAAATCCACTAGTGGATATGTCTTTACTTTGGAGGCACTGCTGTTTCCTAGAAATCCACAAAACAAACATGCATCGCACGATCCACAATGGAGTCTGAGTTCATCACTTTAGACAAAGCAGGTGAAGAAGCAGAATGGCTTCGACATTTCTTAAAATCCAAACACACGAAGACCAGTATAGGTAGGAGGTGTACCATACAGACACTCATATAGGGTTTGATTATTTATGGTAAAGGAAGGGACACGGTTGATAATATAGACGGCTATGAGAGCAGCTTCTCCCAAAAAACGTTCAGGATAAGAAGAAGAAATTAAAAGAGCACGAACAGTGCCTAAGATATGACGATGTTTGCGCTTAGCACGACCATTTTGTTGGGAGGTATCGAGAGAACAATAGTGGGAAAGTGTACCATTTTGATGAAGGAAGCTCATAAAATGAGTTTCTTTGTATTCTTGGGCTTTATCAACACAAAAAATTTTGATGGTGGAAGAAAATTGAGTTTTGACCATTTGTGAAAAATAATAGTATATTTGATGTAACTTAGAGTGAGATCATTAACAAATATGACAAAGTATTTAGATCCCCCCATAGTGGTATTTTAAAGGCCCCCAAACATCAAAGTGTATGAGATCAAAAGGTGCATAAGACATAGATGTACTAGTGAAAGATGTGCGAAGGGTAACTATAGGAGATTGATATCGACTATATATTGTTGGAGGTCCAGAATAACCACCTGAAGAAAATTGATCATGTGACTGGCGATGAGCAGTAGTGAAGGCAAAAGAGGCCATGAAATGATCAAATAATGGGTTACAAAGAAAATCCAGTAAAATCGGAGCAGAACTGAGTAAAAAATAGGTTACCAATGGATCCAGAAGGACAGAAAACCCTAGGGCTGATGTCAGCACTGACAAAGATGACGTTAGCACTATGTCAGCAGTGAAAAGCACGGATAACCCGCGCTGAAGTTAGCGAATGACGTGGAAGAAGAGGCGCTGACATCAACAGGCTGACGCCAGCAGAAACAAAAGGAAATGGTGCACAACTGGAGCCGGGCGGAAGCCGATGGTGAATTGGCTGAAACGGAAACCGTGAATGGCTCCATACGGTTGAGTAAAGCCAAGTGAGGAGGAGCAGCACGTGAAGACGCATGACGGGAGTGGCGATGATGATATTCATGTGCCGCCCTTTGTGTAGTGTGTTAGAGCGCATATAGCACTGAATAGAGATGAATCTGATACCGTTGGATTCGTCTTGTGAACATGAAGATCCTGGAGTAGTCAAATAATGGTGGTTTGATGATGACGGTGGTAGGGTACAGCGTGATGATGCTGATGAAAAAGAGGTGGCAAGGCTAGAAAAGAATTCTAGACTCTGATATCATGTTATGAGATTAAGGAGAGAAGAGGAAATGAGAAACTCTTATATATATAATAACAACTATGGATAATGAATGAGTACAAGACTCTTTATAGAGAAGAATAAAAACCTAAGGAAGGTTATGGTAATATATATAGAATATAATATAGGGAGATGTTACAATGTGCACCTTCAAAAAGGTGTATATGGTATGTCTTTCATAATTTTTTCATAAAGTTTCATAACTTAAACCTAAAATGTCATAACTTTTTCACTACAAAAGTCATAACTTTTTTTCACTGAAAAATATCACAACAAAATCTGAAAGTGTCATAAGAAAAATTACAAAATGTCATAATATTATCATTCCTAACTTTATGGTACACATCATAAATTCACTATTTATAACTTTATTATAAAATGTCATAACACACATCATAAATAATCATAACATTTATCATACAAAATCATAATTTTTTTACAATATGCACCATTTAAAAGCGTGCACATTGTTAATTTCTCCTATAATATATTCTAACAATATGCACCCAAAAAGATGCAATCAGAATTCGTTACACGAAGCAAATTTGATTTGATTTGATTTTTGAAAATTATTTTTTAGGTTTTAATATTTTGTTTCCATATTTATTTATTTTTGTAATTACACCTAATGTAGATGTTCATAAATAAATAGTAAATTTTTATGAATAAATTTTTTTAAATTCACTAAAAGTAAAAAATATACCGATATGTATTATTTTTTCTTAAGTTCTTTCACAAATATTTTACTTTTAAGTATATTAAAAAAATTTAAAAATAATTAAAATGTTTAAAAAATATTTAAAACAAAAAATAATTTAAATACTTTTTAAAAACCAAACCAATGTGACTACAGCAATACTAGGTATCATGAAAAACCTTTTATGAAAATAATCATGAAAGTTTTGTGACCCTTAGATTACACTTAGAATAAAGCACCACACACTAATTAAGGTAATTCAAGAATCATAAATCTTTCATAATCATTTTCATGAAAAAAATTTCATGATCCCTAACTTTTCTCAATGTGACTACTATTATGTAGGAACCACATCTCCGCGTACAAAAATTTGAGTAGTCAACACCATTGGACTCAACAATTAATACATATATTTTTTTTGGATTAGATAGAGAGTTTGATATTTTTTACACATTTTTTAAGCATGTGTATAATACATATATTTTGATAAGTTTAAAGTTGTGAACTATCATTTTGGATTGAACTAATAATATTTTTATGTATTATTTACACTTCCTATATATATATATATAGGATTGCAAATGAATCGCAATATTCATGAACTAATTTGGTTCGGCTCATTAAAAGTTCGGCTCGACGAATCTGAACTCGAATATTAGACTCGTTTAGTAAACGAGCTAAGTCAAACTCAGGAAAGCTCGGCTCGTTTATCTTTATTTAAATTATATAACAAATATATTATTTATTTATTCAATAATATATATATATATATATAATAGCATAAATACATTATTTATGTATTAAATAATATATTTTTATTTAAATATCTTCATTTAAATAATATAAATTATAATTTTTAAAAAATTTTATCAAATTGAGTCAAATTTAAGTCTAATTAATTATCGAGCTGAGTTCAAACCTAATAAATGAACTCAATAAACAAACGACCGGATTAGAACTCTAAACAAATTCATTTTCCTCATATAGACAGACATAGGTCCCATTTGGTAGAGCTGTGGGATAATAATTATAGATTATGGCTTAACAGATTATAGATTATAGCTTTAAGCATAAGCTGTTAACCTGTTTGGTGCAACTGTGGGATTATGGATTTAATCAACAAAGTAGTGTTTGGTTGAATAAGCTATAAAATAGCTTTTTGCTGTGTAATGTCCTATTTGCCCCTTTTTTTTTTCTTCATTTTTTTTCTTTTTTTTTCTCTTCTTTCTTTTTATTTTTTCTTCTCTTTTTTTCTTCTCTTAATTGTTTTTTTATTCTCTTCTTTCCTTATTTCCATTTTTTTTTCTTTCTTTTCTTCTCTTAATTTTTTTTTTTCATCATTTTATTTTATTTTCTTTAGTTTATAGTTTATTTTTTCAAATTAGAAGTGGTGCACGCATGGTGAGATTGATCATGATAAAATTTTGAAAAATGTTGAAATACCAATTAAAATTTCCAAATTATATTCATTTTAGTTTATAAATACATGAATATTAATTGATATTTTTTTAATTTATTAAAAATTGTTACAAATACCAATTAATATTTTTTAAATTTATTATTACAAAATTGTTACAAAATATACAAATTTATTAATAAATTTTAACTTAATTTATTATCAATTAACGGCTTAATTAGTATCAATTAATACTAAAATTATTAATTAATATCAATTAATATAAATTTTGTTTCATTAATGGCTTAAAATGATTTTTTATTATTATTATTTTTTTAATTAAAAAAACACTGAAAATCCTAACTCTGGCAACCTCTTCTTCTTCTCTCATCCCTCGCTGTTGTTCCATACAGACACGGAACAACGCCGAAGAGAGAGAGAGAGAGAGAGAGAGAGCGAGAGCTCTGATTCACTGGAAAAGCGAGTTTCTCCGAGATCACTTCTCCATTGATTGCGATGAGGGATTGTAACATGCCCGCGAGGGAACTCACGGCTACAGTTCGGACTCCCCTTTTTTGTTTGTTGCGGTTCTTAATCTGAACCAAAGAGTCCAACTCTGGCAAATTATTTTGAGAAAAACAGATTTTGAAAAGAAGTGCCAAACATGGACTGCTTTGCCAGATACAGAGTCGCAACCTAAATATTTTTTAAAATGGGAAATTTAGGAAACCCTGACTCGGTGTCGAAGGCCAGGTGTCCGTCATTACCAAAGTTGTCTTGGCTCGGGAGCTTGGGTACGATCGGGGAAGGTCAGCTATGAGCACCCCCTTTCGCCCGGTCCGAAGACCGGCCTCTACTAACCATGATATCCGATTTTGAAAACGTTATGTGTTCTTATTCCGGTTATTAACCTAGAATTACTATGTTATGCGGACAGCAAACAAGTATAGACCAGATTGCCTAATTTGGAAACAAGCATTGCATATCCGTTTGTTTTGAAAAGCGCTTTGGAATTTGCTACTCGCAAGTAGGCTAAAACACGGATTTCAACGAGTTTTTCCAACTCAAACAATCTAACCTTCACCCACAGGCATTCATGCAGTTTATCTCATATAAGCACTTAGCCACATGGTAAGCATACTGTCATGGCAACATTCACACGCATGCGATATGCTAAAGCGAAAATACTTACATCGTACTCCATGCCAAAACAATAAACTAGTTAGCAAACATGCGTGTCCTAGTTCATGTTAAGTGGCTAATGCAACACAAGCAAAATGTGATCTAGACAGGCTCGGCTATTCTAAACATGGCATGTGAAATGCTACAAGTAACAAGTATTCAATTTGAAAATTGAAATACAATGCAGTTAGCGTGATGTACCGAGCCCGGTGCATGTAAGACAAATGTATGGATGCACGCATGCTATCATACTGTATGCTAATTTAAATATGCCCTAATCTACCATCGTAAGCAGGTAAATAAAAGGGAAGAAAGAAGTGGGGGTTGGAATGCACACACACACACACCCTTATTACAAATTCGCCCTCACTCGGAGGGACCAAATAAATATTACAGTCCGAACAATAAATAAATAAATTATTACAAAATTTCTAATTATCAAATTAAATCCAATATAAAAAGAAAGGGGTCTCAGCCTTGCCTCGGGATGCGCGAATGATGCATGCTCGATCCAACTTGCCCGGAAGACCCACGTCATGCCACTGTTGCCTCTGTTTTTACTGCCATGTCTCTCCAAAAACTGCCAAAGTCCCAGAATACCTTCCTTGTATGCTACTGCACACCATCGGCTGGAGAAAATGCCCACCGGCCATCTAAAATATCTACCGGCTGTCCATGAGGTTATCGGCCATGCACTGATGGCCGGTCGGCACTCTATACTGCCGGTCGGCAGAAAATTCTTGCAGAAGACAGTTTTGACAGCAACAGTAGACAGGCAGTGCATGACATGGAGTTTTGAGCAAATGTAAGCATGGCTATGCTCCCTATCATGTGTTAGACTCAAGAGAGCGTAGCCCTCGACCCTCGGGCCATCAATGATGCATCTTGGTGCATGATGGCCTAAAAGGCCAAGTTTGTATTTTAATGGAAATGCATGCAACACACACATGAAGACCAAGGCCCTATCATATCAAGGTCAAGGGCCTCGGTGACCGGGAGTTGAGACAAGTTGCACCACTTGTAGTGTGAACTCCTCTCAACCCACACGCTTGGTTTGACACCCCAAACCAAGCCATGGAATGCATGTATGCAACATGGCTCGAATGATGCAACATAACTCCAATATGCAAATGAGGCTAAGATGCAAAACATGTCAAATGTGATGCAACCTATCTTGTTAAGTATACAAGACGCTAATCATATGGGAGGCAAATGTGATGCAACCATGGACCAAAATGCCATGAAGCTAGCATGGGACAACATGTAATGAACCAAATAAGCAACAAGTATATGATAAGCATACAATGGTGGACTTAGCCACAATGGGGCAGACCTCAGACCTCCCCAAAACAGTGGCAAAAAGTGCCCAAAATGGTGGACTAACACTCATGCAAACATGCAAGCAAATGGGCCTAAAACCAAGGCATAAACAAGGGGCATTCCACTACCATCAACATGACCATTCATGGCACGAATCAAGCAACCAAAAACAAATTTCTAGCATGCAAAAATACACCCAAACCCTCTGATATGGCACCCCAAAATGCCTTAAACATACAAGCATGCACAATATTTATTTCAAAGTATAAAAGGGCACACCTTCAAAGCATGAAAAAGGTCACATATGCAATCATACAAACATGATTTGTGGACTGAAATACGATCCTAAATTATGCCAAATCATGAGGATGGTCCAAGCTAAGCATGTTAGAGGCCAAAATGCTTAAGGCTTACAAGCCAAAACACAAAGAGATGACATCAAAAAAGGCAAGCATGACTGAAATAGATGGCCAACAGACCTTAAACATGACAATTCATGACCAAAGACTTCAATAAGCTAAGCCAAAACATGAAGATATGCAAGGCTAAACACATGGCACATTTCTAGGCAAAATGGAGGATTACAAAGCAAGTATAAAAAGCATGCTAAGGACCACAAAACCACTTTTGGACAGAGGTATAATATGACCTAAAACATCCAAATAAGCTCTGAAATGAAGCCAAATGCAACTACTCAAACATGCTACCCTTTATGACAAAAAACAAAGGTCAAAGAAGGACAAAGGGGAGAGGGGTGTCCCTCCCCTATACAAGACTTCAAACCACCTTCCTAACCACTAAAAAACCCACTGGTTTTCAGTGGTGAGAAGACAAAAAAGCTGAAGTAAACAAGACCTCACCAAAGAAACACCAAAATGGCCAAACAAGCCCTAAGAGGGTGAGTTTGCACTCAAACCACAAAATGACCTTAATAAAAGTTCTAGAGCAAGAAAAAATAAGACTTTTTTCAGTTATACACAAAGCTCAAAACACAAAGCAAGATAGGTCAAAAGTCAATGCAAGATTGGGGAAACTAAAGTAAAGTAGTTACCCTTGAAGAACCCTTGAAGAACAGGTGGTACAGCCCTCTTCTTCTGATCAAAAATAGTCCAAAACCTCAACAAACAACCCTCCAAGCCTCCCAATCTCGAGCTAAGGTGTAATGGTGTGTGTATTAGTGCAAAAGTAAGGTAAAAATGCACTTTTAGGCCACAAAAACACACACAAAGGGGGGGAGAGAGAGGAATAAAGAGAGAGGGAGTATATGGCAGATATATAGATATAGAAGCTCTGGTTTTTTGTTAAAAATGGCTAACCTCCCACCAAGGGAGAGAGATGGTGCTTATATAGGCAAAAAACAAGGCTCAAGGCTTCTCCAAGAAGCTAACCAAAAGGGGCAAGGGGTGCAAAGGGGTCTTGGCTTCTTGGGGAAGCTAAGACAGCTGGCCAAGCTTCTCTAAGAAGCTTGGCCAAAAGGGGTCAACCTTCTAGAAGGTTTGGGGGTTAAAAGGTGCAAAGGGGTCATCCCCGTGCATGGGGAGTGGTGTGGGTGCATTCCAGCTGGCACAACTGGCATGCACCATGCTCCAATGGATGCAGAAAGGTCGCCGGCCAACCAAATAGGTCATCGGCACAATAAAGTGCCGGTCGGCTAAATATAGTGCCGACCGGCCAAAGGTTTTAAGAAAACACTGCCGGTGGCACAAATTTGCAGTCGGTGATGATATGGGAGGGCCGGTGGGGTGTGGGGATGGCCAACAAGCCATTCCCTGCCCTTCAAGGCAAACACACAGGTGTTTGGTGCCAAAACCAAACACGAAGCAGTCGAGTCAGGAGGTCCTGAGACGAGGCGCGCTGCCAAGGCCTCCGGGAACTCGAGATGAACACAAACACGGATAATTACCGTGTGTTCAAACGGTGACGTCCAAGTCTTGAGGACGGTCAAAAATGGGGCGTCTACAGGGATAAGGGACGACGACGAAGGCGCAGTGGCAATATGGCGGCACTAAGGTTTGAGATCGCGACGGCGAAAGGTCGATTGCGACGTCATGGAAGGGTTTCAGATCGATCGCAAATACGAACAACACCGGAGAGAGAGAGAGAGAGAGAGAGAGAGAGAGAGAGCTAGTTCTAGTTCACGTTACCGGAAATCGCCTCTCAAGCTTTCTCTCTCTAAAGAAGTGAATAGTATTTGGTTATGGGTTTATATATTGGTTTTTTGGTAATAGTTGAAGTTGATGAGGGGCATTTAAGTAATTTTGCCCCTCCCTTCCTAGCTTGCTGCTTAAGCTGAATCTGTTAAGCACCCCCACAGCCACTTCAAGAAAAAGCTTATTTTTCACTTACAAAAAGCTATAATATGTATTATTAAGCTCTACCAAACACAATAAAACCGTTTAAATTATACTATAAGCTGAAAAAAAAAAAAAAAAAAAAAAAAAGAAGCTCTACCAAACAAGCACATATTGCACATGATGAATCACAGCCATAACAGTGCACGACACTCTGATGATAATGTTGCCGAAGCTAATAATACCATTGGTCTATTCCCCATCTTTTTATTAAAATGAATATTTTTAGGCTTTGTTTAGGAAGTTAATATTTTAGTTAGAAAAACAAAAAATTATTATAAAAAATAATTTATTCTTTTTTGGGAAAATTATTGGAAACTCCCATTTTGGAGAGTTGTAATCTACCAAGTCCCATTTTAAAATTAATAGACGTCTAAGTCCTATTTTTTTGGTAATGTGATCCGAAGGATCCCATTATGTAATTATGGAATGGTTTTTTTGACTAATGTACCCTTTTTTGTGTGTGGTTAAAACGTGTGGGTCATAAATAACATGGACACCTCTACATACACTACTAAACCCAAAAAAAGCTATAGTAAGCTTTTCCCAAACGTTACATACACCCACATCATAAATGTGTTTTTCCCAAACGTTACATACACCCACGTCATAAAAGAGCTATAGTAAGCTTTTCCCAAACGTTACATACACCCACGTCATGAATGTGCTTTTCCTAAACGTTACATATACCCACATCATAAAAAAACTATAGTAAGCTTTTCTCAAACGTTACATACACCCACATCATAAATGTGTTTTTCCCAAACGTTACATACACCCACATCATAAAAAAGCTATAGTAAGCTTTTCCCAAACGTTACATACACCCACGTCATAAATGTGTTTTTTCCCAAACGTTACGTACATCCACATCATAAAAAAGCTATAGTAAGCTTTTCCCAAACATTACATACGCCCACATCGTAAATGTGATTTTCCCAAACGTTACATACACCCACATCATAAATGTGATTTTCCCAAACGTTACATACACCCACATTATTAAAAAGCTATAGTAAGCTTTTCCCAAATGTTACATACACCCACATCATTCAAACATAATATCACCAAACCCAAAACAGTAAGTTCATGGGCAAAACTGTCCACCCCCAAATAATAGGACCTTTGGGTGTACAAAATTAAATATGGGACTGATTAGATTACAATCCCACCTTTTAGGATTTATGGGTCAATTCCCCTTTATTTTTTACACATCTTTTATAAAAAATCAAAAAATCACTAAAAAAATTAATTTTATAACAAACCCTTCATATATATATATATATATATTTGTAAAAGGCACAAAAAATTATTTTTCAACTTCTCTGTTTTTCACTTTAAATCAGAGTGAACTGTTTTTTAAAAAATTATTTAGTGCTTCTTAGATTTTTATTTTGCTTTTTAAAGAAAATAGAACAAGTATCTAAAATTAAATTGCGTGGAACGTTACTAGTTTAAGATTGGCAAATAACCTCTCTTAGTTTTTACATGACTCGATTAATAATGGTGAAAGAACATATTAATACTCTTTTATTTTAAATTTAAAATAGAAAAGGAAGGTTTCTGATTTGACAAAATTATAATAATTGTTTAGTGGATAGTCATTAACCTTTCATGTGCATGGAAAAAGTGCATTAAAAGTGTAATTATTTTGATATTTTTTCATTATTTTAACGATATCACACCTTTTAAGGATTACAAACTGTTTTATTTATTTATTTATTTTATTAATACAATATAATTTTATATTTTGAAATATGCATCTCCATTTTGTTTCATAAATGAGAGGGGTAAAATTCATCGAAATAAGTTCAGATTTTAGTATAGAGTCCAACTCTTTTTCTTTTATATAGGGTATTTTGAGCCAGTTTACGCACACCAGACTAAGTCTTTACAGTCCGAACAAACCTTCCGCAACAGGACTTATGCTCTGCGGTCCGTGATCTCAAGATATGCATTTGTTGGCTAGAGGATTCAAACTTGAAACCTGAAAATGAGCAAACTTTCAAACCACGGTTGTCACCCACTAGGTCAACCATCCGTGGTTATATAGAGTCCAACTCAATTAACCCATTCTCCCTTTTGGGACAAACAACTCATAATATTCCATTTTTGAATAAATAAATAAAACCACTCAATAGCTAAAGATTGGTTGATAATAACTTTTTTAATAGTTTTATTTTTTTTCATTTTTAGTTTTTTTTCAATGTTAACTTTTTAATTTTTATAATATATACTTAATTAGTCAAAAAATAATTAATAAAATCGAAACCAAAAAGAAATTAACTTAGGGTCAGATTGAACAACCATTTTGGTTTGATTGGAGATCAGCCTCAACCCATCTGGACAAGAATCTATGGCCTTTTATGGTTCTTCTTCCATTGTTTGTATTTGAATTTTGGCATTTTATGTCCTCCTTTCGCCTACCCTAAATTTCTTTTTTAAATTGGTGAAATTGATTTCTTTTTTAAATTGGTGAAATTGAGTTTTAGTGGAGTAATGGGAAAATAATTTTATTTTCATGATAACTGAAGTCTTCTCTATGGATGTTGCAAATAATTCCTACTATTAGTACAAGTTTTTTGTGGGTCAAACTTGCATAAAACAAATTTCAATTGTAATATAATTATTTTAAAATTATTCTACTTATTTATAATTTTTTCCAAAATATTAATCTAAAAAGTTTTTGAAGAACATGATTGATGTGTATTGGGTGAAAAGTATAGAAGCACGTGAAAAAAAAAATAAATAAATAAAAATATTTGGGAGAAAATTGACATGCGAAGTCACAAATCAATGTGGGACAAATGATGGTGGGGTGAATAACTATTGTGATAAGGTGTGATGAGTGACAAATCAATGCAAGATGCATTGTATTTTCTGCCCCACCATCGTGTGTACAAAGAGGGCATTCAAGAAGATGCAATGCATTTTCTGCCTTCACCATCGTGTGTGTACAAAGAGGGCAATCAAGAAGATGCAATGTATTTTCTGCCTTCACCCTTTTGAGTACAAAGAGGGCATTCAAGTGTGCCTACAATTGTCACTTTCCAAGCTATCATGATTCTATTTGGGAGGAGAATTGAGTTAAAATAATTTATTAAAAAATAAAATAAATTTAAATAGTTAATAAAATAAAATATTATATTTAATTCATAATTATTTTATTTTTTTCTCTCAACTATTAAATTAACTAAAAAATAATTATTATCTTCTAAATACAACTTTTTAACCAAGTAAATATAGTCAAAAAATCAAATGATAAACTAAAATAACTAACTTAGTAGTACAAAAGTCAAGAATTTTATGTCTTATAATTTATTTATATATATTCTTTTTCAAAACAAACATAAAAATGAGATTATGTAAAAATTTGGATTTACAGTAGTTTGAGTGAAGATAGTTGAGAGATTTGATATACAAAATTTTGGCCCCCTTTGGGATAAAGATTGGGATTAAAATAGTCATATAAAATAAAATAGGTTATTTTAATCAAATAAGATAAAATGTCACATTTAACCTATAATCATTTTATTTTTTTCTCTTATAAAAGTAAAAAAAATCAAAAAACTTATCCAAAATAAGATTTTTTAACCCTAAATTAAAATAATAAAAAAACTAAAAAGTTAAATAATCAACCTACATCTCAAACAAATCATTTGTATCATATTAAGATTCTCTCTCTTCAGAAAAGACAAGAACATAAAAGAAAAAGAAAGATAATTTCGTTTGTAAGGCAGCCAATCTTTTTTATGTGGATGTTTGTGGAACCTCGTTTTCAACTCGACAATGATATTGTGATCAAAATTTAATGTCGTCAAATGCGTTATTAATGTATTAACTTAATGGAACATGGGGGAGACCCCACTAAGGAGACCCCCCCCAAACACCTTCAGAGGGTGCTAATTGGTTCATTTTTTTTTTTCTTCTCTCCGTGGGGTGGTAGGGGTCACTCCTACTAGAGGTGTGCAACAACAGTGCTCTAATTTAATAGTGACTTTTGTGATGGAATGATTTATAATTTATTCTTTCTTAAAATGCGTCTTACACAAGAATCAAATAACCAAAATTCAGTAGCCAGAAGTTTAAACAAATGAATACCCTGATGGCTCAAGTAAAAATAGCATTAAAAAAGATAAAAAAAAAAAAAGAGAGTAGTCCAATGGCTAAATTAACTTTTTTTCCTTATTAGAGAAAATTGACTTAATAGTGTAATGTAAGATATATTTTCACATATATTCCCCTGGCTACACTTAGGGCTACAAACGAAGCGAGTCGAGTTTTGCTGAGCTCGAACTCGGCTCATTTACTTATCGAGTTCATTTATTGAGCTCAAAGTCGACTCCATAAGAAACTAGGTTCGAGCTCGGTTCGACTCGTTAACATTAATGAAACTTGAGCTCAGCTCGGCTCAATAATTTTTTTAATATTATTTATATTTGACACGGATAGGCCAACAAAGGCTACAGTCCACAGTGAACACCCCAAGCCCATCATTCGGAGCCCATTCATAACCCGTTGGTAAAGTCCAGGACAGCTGGAGGCCAACTGGGCGTGAAGAGCAATGACCATTCGGACATGTGGCAGGTGTAGGACAAGCCACATCAGCAGACAAAGATCTGCAAAGTTATTGCCACACACATCACTCATTAATGCAGCCCATCACAAGCATTTATTACGACAACACCTCCCCGTCGGAACAGCGCCCCCTTACCCTGAACAAGGTAAGCTACAGCATAGGCTTTCGGCGAAGTGGGCACGTCGGAAGGGACAGTGAAATGATTACCAAAGGATATAAGCAAGCATCGAAGACAAGAAGAAGGTTAAGCTTTCTATTCCCATCTCTCTCTCTACACTCCCTACTTCCACTACTAATTTACTCATTGGAGGGTTCACTGGGGGACTACCCCGTTCCCCGTAGAACTTGTTTGCAAGTCACTTGGCGGGCTTGACCATTTGGACTGAAGCTCGAGAACTTGGATCAGTCCGACCCATCCACTGAGAACGAATTGTATTATCAATATTATTTAAATAAAAAATATTTAAGTAAAAAATATTATTTAAATTATTTAAATAAAAATATTTTTATATTATTTAATATATAATAATTGATTTATATTATTACTATATATATTTATATATTATTTAATATATAAATAATATATTTATCATATAATTTAAATAAAAGTAAACGAGCCAAGCTTAACGAGCCGAATTTAGATAAGTTCGAACTCGGCTCATTTACTAAACGAATCAAATCAAATTGAATCCTTAATAAGTCGAGCCGAACTTATTCATGAACAACTCGATTCATTTGTAATCCTAACTGCAGTTCCTTCAGAGGTGAGATGGTTTATGATAATCATTCTCTCACTTTTCTAGACCACGCTTGAGGACGTGGGGATTGTCCTCGATAGTCTCACTTGGACATGAAAGCTTTCACAAATATTTGAAGCCTTCATCAACATTCTGATTTTGTCATGCACGACTTGTGTGGTTGCCTTCTTTAGGTTAGTTAGTCCACCTTCTAACAGGAGTCTGCCACGTTAATATGACAATTGGGTACTAGCATGTCTATCCTTCGACTTAATCGACAACCTAACCTATTCGTTGCCTCATTAGTTGTTCAAAGGTTGGCCAACCTCGTTGACTTCTCAATAATATATTCCTATCGTCTCAAAATAATAATCACTGTGTTTAGTTGTGATTTTTTGAATATGATATTTTGAAAATTTTATACAATTTATTTAGTTATTCTAAAAAATGAATTATGTTTTCAAAAAAATAAATGAGATAGGTAGGCTTAGTAGAATAGGTACATATAGGTAAGCTTTGAAATGAGATAGGTAGGCTTTAATAGAATAGGTACATATAGGTACATATATGTATGTGTATATATATATATTTAAAAAATCTGAGAAATGTTTTGATGTGATTTTTTTTGTATTTTTTTAATTGTTTCAATCATTAATTTAGAGGGAAATTTAAAATTGTAATGATATTTTTTTTGAAAACCAAACAAGCATTTTTTTTTTCAAAAAACAGTTTTTCAAATCATTTTTTCAAAAAATTTTCAGAAAACGGCAACCAAGCATGCTGAATTTTTTTATAAATAATTATTGTATTTTACAAATATGATTTTCTAAATTTACTTTTTGTAGTACATTTTTTAAAAAAAAATAATTATCATAATTTACTTTTTATTTATTAATGAATTTAAAAAAGAACAAAATAATAAATTCATATTATTTTATTCTTTAATTTTTGAAAAAAAACTAATATTTTGAGACAATAAAAAATGAAATAAGAATTAATATTTTGAGACGGTGGAAATTTGATTATTCTCACCATCATACTTATATATATATATATATATATTTAAAATGTATTGATGGCAATATCTAAAATTATTAGCATAATAGCCTTACAGCTATTATTAATTTCATATACAGTGTAAGGAACAAACATTAAGGCAAAATGTATGATTCACTTCTAGAAAGGATAAGCAAAAGAAGATGAAAGTTCAAGCAACCAAGATGAGCCAACGTTTTTTATTTTTATTTTTAAAATTTTGAAGAAAGGAAAAGAACATAATGAAAATAAGCCATCAATTTGATTCGAATAGTCTATGGTATGATGTTGTGAATTTGGGTATTGTGAATTTGGGTATGATTCTTTCTTCTGTGTTCCAATGTTTAGAAACTTAGATCGGATCGGCCGGTTGGACCAGTGACGGGGCATTATTTCGGTTCGAAAAGTCCTCTAATCCGAACATAACTCAAAACCAATGTAAAATGAAAGAACTGGAAGAACCGTTAGTTCAACTATCAAACGCGGCGATCTGGACTAAGTTTTAAGAATCGGCTGGTTTTCTTGATCTTTCTTTTCTCTTCTCTGCAGCTCTGTTTCTATCTGTTTTGCTTCCCTTTTTTTGCTGCTATGTTATGGTTCTTAATCTACTTAATGCTTATTTTTATAGTCATTATCATGTCCAAACAAAACAAAAAGCATTGAGGCAAATAAAAGTCAATGATAGAATAGTAATATAGTACTAAATATTTTAAAAAATTCATAAATATTTTTTATAGTAAATTTCTGATTTCATAGCTGTTAGTTAATGGTTTGGTAAACTAATTTTTTGATTATATATTATGGCACTTATCTTGCAAAAATAAATATATGTATACTGATCTTGCAAATATTTTGAAAATTCTATTATGTTGTTGAATTTAAATTTTTTTTTTTCATTTTATACTTATATTTTTAAATATATTTATGATGTAATTATGACATCACGGTTCGACCAGACGGTTGAATCGGTGACCATCCATCCGGTCCCTTTTCCAGTTCGTTCACCGGTCCGGTTGTCAAAACAGTGCTGTGTTCTCTTAGGGGTTGTTTGGCAACCTATTTATTTGGCATACTTCTTGTCTTTTTTTTTTTCTTTTTTTTTTTTTTATATCACATCAATTCTCTATTTTTTTATATATATTTTGTAAAAAGTCAAAAAATTATTAAAAAGGCCTATTCCCTATAAGTAATGCATTATTAGATAAAAACAAATGTCAAGTTGTGTTCATTTAAAATTTAATAACTTTTCCTTTCCCAAAAACAAAAACATGGTGTACTGCCACTACAAAAGGATATCACAAACCAAGAACTTTATTTATACATTTTTAAAAAGTTTTATAAATATAATTTAAAATAATTATTTTTAAGTTGGGTGTGGCCAGGGGAGCAAAGCAAGTACCCACATGAGTAAAATAACTCGTCGCACCACCAAACCTTCATTGGGAAAAAACTAGACCGATTCAAGTAAGGGCGGACTAAAATTGACCATAATGTGAGAAGGTAAAATATAAATTGTTTTGAGCCGAAATTCGAGATTTGAAATTTGGGGGTATTTTAGTTAAGAGATAGATCTCATTGACAAAATTCAAAAGTTTAAAGCTAAATCCTATAGGGAGAATTTAAAGAATATTAATCTTTTGAGTTAAAAAAATTTAGAAAAAAAAAGAATAAATCAATAATTTTTAAATAGAGACAACATTATTCCCTTGCCAATTAGACCTATGGGCAGTTCCAAAAAAAAAATTATTTAGACCTGTGGGCGAGTTCACAAAAATTAGACCCATGGGCCAGTGCTTTTTCTTTGTTGCTCTTATGGGCCTTACCGTATGGGCTTCTTTAGATTCCAATTCAATTATTATTATAATTTATAAATCTCTGTTTGAGAAATTGAAGAGAAAGTAGTTGGGTTCCTATTCACTCATAACTATCCTATGAGTGAATGATAGTTGTAGCCCAAGAAGCACTTTAGTACTACTGAAATTAGATATTGGGTTTTCCAGTTTACCAAAAAAAAAAAAAAAAAAGAAATTGGATATTGGTTCGAGTTAATGGAGTAGTGCCACTGACTTAACTTAGTAATTTACTAATATCTTACAATGAGAAAAAAAAGAAAAAAAAAAACGACAATATTTTGAATAAAAAAATGATCCAAGGAGAAGCCCAACCAGTTAGTACCCCTTGTTGTTGGGTCTTTCAACAATTTAATATCTTTTGGGCCCAAATGGTTGTCCTAATCACTCATTGGCTAAAACATAGCCCGGCCTAACCACAAGACAATCTAGAAAGTGTTCCAATTGGTAAATTTTATTTTATTTTTAAATAGATATATACAAAATATTTTACAAATTGATAAATTTTATATGCTTTTCTTAGGTAAACTACAAACACACCCCTTAAGATTTACTTAAATTATAAATTATTCCCTATAATTTTACAAATTACATTATGCCCCTTAAGGTTTCTAATTTCATAACAAATAGGTCATTTTATTAATAAATCATCAAGTTAATTAATAGTTTTTAATAATGTTAAATTTTATTTCAATTAATAATTCAGATAATTTTATTATTGTATACGTGAATAGTTAGAATTTCATTTTTTCAATTAATTCCGTTATATACAAAATTCTGACAGGGAAATATTTGTAATTTTTCAAACCACAGGGGACAATTCATATTTTAACAAACCTCAGAAAGTGTATTTGTAATTTACCCTTTTTCTTACTAACAGATGTGTCGTGTACTAACAATTTTTTTAAAAAAAATATGGCTATTATAACAAATGTCACATCAATAACTAAAAAAATTGTAGTAAAAGTTATTAGTTTGTATAATATTACTCATTCTGTTGGTTTTGAATTTTTTTTATTTTTTTTTATTTTTAGTGAATTTTTTATTATTTTAATCATTTTGTATACCTTTTAGATACAGTATAAAATTTTTAATTTTTTAAAATTTACTAAATACTAAAAAATATAACAATTCATAAATGTTACAAATTTCTGAAATATGACTTGTGAATTCAACTATGATGTGTTATTAGGTCATAAGCGTTTGTCTTTTAAACTAATCAATAATAGACATGAACTAGTAATTCAAATTATTGTGAATGTTTTACATTTCCTTTGTTTGACCGAATAATATTTTTCAAAAAAATATTTTTTTCTACATTTTCTTATATTTAGTACAACAGAAATTAAAATAAATAAAAAATAAACTTATTTAAGCAGAAACTATTTTTCCACTTTTAAGTGAAAAGTGCATTCTCGAATAAAATTTTGCTTGTGCCATTGTACTCTCATTGCTACCATCATTTCCACCACCATATTGCCATTGACACCACCACTATACCACCACCACCTCTTCTGCCACCCAACCATAAGTAAATACAATTATTAATACATTAGTTTATTTAAAGGAGACAATCAAATATTTTTTTAGAAAATTATTGAAAAAAACAAAACAGAAATAAATGATAACACCAAGGACATCATGTGTTTTTCATTATGCTCTAGGCTAGTTTGGCAATAGGCTATTTAGTTAAAAAAAGCCATCATCAAAAAGTTAATTTTTTTCTTTACTTTTTTGTAATACATTTTTTAAGAATTATGTTAGGAATTCTAAATAAATTATCAATTTTTTTTACCAAATCTCTTATATGGGTGTGAGAACTACACCCATGTGAGAGTGTGTGGTCCCACACTCATGTGAGAGGTTGGTAGAAAATTTGATAATTTATTTGGGGTTCATAGCATTTTCTTTTTTTTAATGATTCTACTTACACCACTAGTTTACCTCTTTACACCCTCCATCTCATTACACTACTAAAAAAATGTGATTCTCGTTAACCCCATTATGCTACCAATACTAACCCTAAACTAAAAACTCTTCAAAACCCTTTTCAGTTTTTCCTCTTTACACCGATAGCTTTAGATAATACAACGCTAAAAAATTTGAATTACTCTAGTGCTATGTGTAACAACGCCCGCGTGGGACCTCGCTACAGTTCGGACTCCCTTTGGGTTACGGTTCTAAATCTGAACCAAAGAGTCCACATCCGGCAAATCGTTTTGAAAAAAAAACAGATTTTTTGAAAAGTAGTGCCAAACATGGACTGCTTTGCCAGATTACAGAGTCGCCACCTAAATATTTTAAAATGGGAAATTTAGGAAACCCTGACTCGGTGCCGAAGGCCACGTGTCCGTCATCACCAAATGTCTCGGCTCGGGAGCTTGGGTACGATCGGGGAAGGTCAGCTATGAGCACCCCCTTTCGCCCGGTCCGAAGACCGGCCTCTACTAACCGTGATATCCGATTTTGAAAACTTTATGCTCTTATACCGGTTATTAGCCTAGAATTACTATGTTATGCGCACAGCAAACAAGTATAGACTAGATCGCCTAATTTGGAAATAAGCATTGCATATCCGTTTTGTTTGGAAAATAGTTTGAAATTGCTACTCGCGAGTAGGCTAAAACACGGATTTCAATGAGTATTCCCACTCAAGTAATCCAACCTCCACCCACAGGCATTCAAACAGTTTATAACACATAAGCATTTAGCCGCATGGCAATCATACCGTCATGGCAAACATTCACACGCATGCGATATGCTAAAGCGCAAAAACTTACATCGTACTCCGTGCCAGAAACAATAACCGGTTAGCAAACATGCATGGCCTAGTTCATGTTAAGTGGCTAATGCGACACAAGCATAGATGCAATCTAGAGTAGGCTCGGCTAACCCTAAACATGGCATATGAAATGTGCAATAGCACGTATTCAATTTGGAATTGAAAATTGCAATGCGGTTTGTATGATGTACCGAGCCCGGTGCATGTAAACAAATGCATGAATGCACGCATGCATTGCATAAGGTATGCTAAAATAGACGTGCCCTAATCTACCATCGTAAGCAGGTAAATAAAAGGGATAGAAAGAAATGGGGGTTTGGAAGACATACACCCACTCACACACACTTATTACAATTTTGCCCTCGCTCGGAGGGACCAAAAATAATAATACAGTCCAAAGAATAAATGAATGAATTATTACAAAATTCTAATTACTAAAATTAAATCAAGTAAATAAAAGAAAGGAGGCTCAGCCCTGCTCGGGATGCACGAATGATGCATGCTCGTTGCGACTTGCCCGGAAAAGCCTACACCGTGCCACTGCCGCCTCTGTTTTTTACTGTCCTGCCTCTCCAAAAATTCCCAGAGTCCCAGAATACCTTCCTTGTGTTCTTCTGAGTGCCACCGGCTGGAGGAAACTTCCACCGGCTGCTTGTGGTGGCCACCGGCTGAAAAAGGTCTATCGGCCAGACATACAGTGCCGGTCGGCACTCTTTCCTGCCGGTCGGCACAAAATTCCTGCAGAAGACAGTTTGACAGCAACAGCAGACAGACAGTGCATGGTGTGGATTTTTGAGCATATTTATGCATGGCCAATGCTCCCTATCATGTGTGGGACTCAAGGAAACATGGCTCTTGGTTCTAGGGCCATCAATTGTGCACCTTGGTGCATGATAGCCTAAGGAACCAAGGTTGCACTTTAATGTCAATGCATGCAAACACACAAATGAGACCAAAACCTTATCATGTATGGATCAAAGGTCTTGGTGACCAAAAGTTGAGACAAGTTACACCACTTAAAGTGTGAACTCATCTCAACCTTTATGCTTGGCTTGACAACCCCAAGCCAAGCCATGGAATGCATGTATGCAACATACCTCAAATGAATGCAACATGAGGATTAGAATGCAAACACACCAAGTGCTTTAAACAACTATCATATTAAGCATGCAAAATGCTAGAGTGCTCAAGGTGCTAATATGATGGAAACTAGGCCAATTATGCAATAGAGTTAGAATGTGACAAAACCTCATCAATCAATCATGCAACCAACATGATGCAAGGATGCAATGATGGACTTAACTTCAATGGGGCAGCCCTCAAACCACCCCAAAACAGTGGCAAAACAAGCCATAAATGGTGACCAAAATGCTATATAAACATGCAAGTTCATGGGCCTAAACCTAAGGCACCAAAAGAGCATCTTACTACCACTAACACAACCACTCATGGCATGAATCTAACAACCAAAAACAGACTTTTATCATGTAAAATGACACCCAAATCCCCTCACATAGCACCCCCAAAATGCATTAAGCATACAAGCATGCATAAGGCCTATTCTTAGGCGCAAAAGGACACACCCTTGGAGCATGAAAATAGTCACATATGTAAACATACACACATGATTTATGGACTGAAATAAGGTCACAAATGATGCCAAATCATGAGGATGATCAAGGTTGAACATGCTAGGAACCAAAATGCATAAGGCTTACAAGCCTAAAATGCAAAGCAACCATGTCAAGCACACTATACATGGCAAAATCAATGGCTTACAACTCTTATACATGGTAATATAATGCTAATACCCTCATAGAACCAAGCTAAGATGTGCAAGAAACATGGCCTAAATGCATGACATGCTTTTAGGCATAAAAGAGCATTTCAAAGCAAGTATGAGAGGCATGCTAGAGGCCACAAATCCGACCCAAAACAGAGGTTAAACATGCTCCAAAACACTTAAAAAAACTCTGAAATCAAGCCAAATGCAAGCATGCACACATGCTACCTCATGAGCCAAAAATGGAGGCCAAAGAGGGACAAAGGGGAGAGGGGTATCCCTCCCCTATTTGAGACTTGAAACCAACTTCCTCACCACTGAAAACACACTAGTTTTCAGTGGTGAGAAGACCAAACACACCAAGTAAAAAATATGCTCAAAGTAAAGGCACAAAAGAGACCAAAACAAGGCCTAAAAGAGTGAGGCTTCACTCAAATACAAAAGTGACCTTAATGAAAGTTCTTGAGCAAGGAAAAACAAGCCTTTTTTATGTTAAACACAAATCCAAAAACACAAAGCAAAAGGGGTAGAAAGTTGTTGCAAAAATGGGGAATCTAAAGTAATGTTCTTACCCTTGAAGATCCTTTGAAGAACAAAAGGTCCAGCCCTCTTTGATTGATCAAAACCAGTCCAAGATCACACAAAACAAACCTCCAAGCCTCCTAATCTCGGATTAAGGTGTAGTAGTGTGTGTAAGAGTGCAAAAGTGAGGTAAAACTACACTTTTTGGGCCTAAAACACACACACAAGGAGAGAGAGAGGGAGATATAGATATATATGGATGTATATCAGAGATATGTGTGTAAGCTCTGTTTTTTAGGTCTAAAGTGGCCAACCCTGATCAAAGGGAGAGAAGCCTCCTTATATAGACAAAATAAGGCTCTTAACTTAATGGCTAAGCAAAGAGAGGGGGGTTCAAGAGGTGCAAGAGGGTCTTGGCTTCCAAGGGAAGCTAAGACAGCTGGCCAAGCTTCTCCAAGAAGCTTGGCCAAGGGTTCAACCTTCTAGAAGGTTTATGGGGTTCAAGGGTGCAAAGGGTGCAAACCCGGGCATGGGGAGTGGTTATAGTGCATTCCAGCTGTCACAGCTGGGATGCACCATCCCTGGGGGTGCAAAGGGGTCACACCGGCCAGCCAAAACAGTCACCGGCACAAAAAAGTGCCGGTCGGCAGAATACAGTGCCGACCGGCCAAATTTGAGAGAAATAAGTGCCGGTGGCCACTAGGGAGTGCCGGTGGAGGTGTGGGGCAGCCGGTGGGCTTTAGGGATGGCTAACAAGCCTCTCCCCTACCCTTGAAGGCAAAAACACAAGTGTTTGGTGCCAAACCGAACACGAAGCAGTCGAGTCAAGAGGTCCTGAGACGAGGCGCGCTGCCGAGGCCTCCGGGAACTCGAGACGAACACAATCATGGATAATCACCGGGTGTCCAGGCGGTGACGTCCAAGTCTTGAGGACGGTCAAAAATGGGGTGTCTACAGTTGCCCCTCTTTGACAGAACTCGGAAGTCATAACAATGACGGGAGTGAATGTCAAAGCCCAGAGACGACCCATTTTTGACAAGGCCGAAGACTTAGACAAACATACAAGGCGAACAAGGTATGCGCCCGAAGGCAGGGGCAAAATGCAACTGAAAATGCAAGAAGCCGAGCATAACTTATGATCATGCAAAGGAAGCTGTAATGAAGCACACATGCGACAGTTATAAGCTAGTATACCAAACTACACTACAATGCAGAAAGGATGTAAGAGAATTATGCAATTCTCAATACGTCTCACGCGGAGGATACGATACCTGTGCGGCTCGTCCGGTTGCACCGGCCTCAAATGAGCCGTACATACAATATCGTGCCTGCAAAGAAAGCAAACTTAACAGGTACAACATCGTTAGCAATATGCATAACAATGCAGTCGAAAGTGCGTGACAATGCATGCAGTGTGTACAGCAAGATAGTAGAATTGAACACATGTGAGTGAAGCAATGCACACGTGCACGCAATGTGTATGGAAATTGGAATTGAACACATATAGTAAAGCAGAGCACGCATACAATGCAATGTGTATAGGGAATTGTAATTGAACACATGTAGTAAAGCAAGGCACGCATACGATGCAATGTGTATAAAAGATTGTAATTGAACACATTCAGTAAAACAATGCACGCATACAAAGCAATGTGTATATAGGAACTTGAACACATATCAGTAAAGCAATGCACGCATACAATGCAATGTGTATATAGGAACTTGAACACATATCAGTAAAGCAATGCACGCATACAATGCAATGTGTATATAGGAACTTGAACACATATCAGTAAAGCAATGCACGCATACAATGCAATGTGTATTATAAGGAACTTGAACACATATCAGTAAAGCAAGGCACGCATACAATGCAATGTGTATAAAAGAAACTTGAACACATATCAGTAAAGCAATGCACGCATACAATGCAATGTGTATAAAAAGAAACTTGAACACATATCAGTAAATAAAGCAATGCACGCATACAATGCAATGTGTATATAGGAAACTTGAACACATATCAGTAAAACAATGCACGCATACAATGCAATGTGTATAAAAAGAAACTTGAACACATATCAGTAAAGCAATGCACGCATACAATGCAATGTGTATAAAAAGAAACTTGAACACATATCAGTAAAGCAATGCACGCATACAATGCAATGTGTATAAAAGGAAACTTGAACACATATCAGTAAAGCAATGCACGCATACAATGCAATGTGTATATAGGAACTTGAACACATATCAGTAAAGCAATGCACGCATACAATGCAATGTGTAAT
>JAPPVO010000007.1:17810441-17998902 GCA_030407325.1 Camellia japonica | reverse complement strand
CCGGTCTTCGGACCGGGCGAAAGGGGGTGCTCATAGCTGACCTTCCCCGATCGTACCCAAGCTCCCGAGCCAAGACATTTGGTGATGACGGACACGTGGCCTTCGGCACCGAGTCAGGGTTTCCTAAATTCCCCCCATAAAAAATATTTAGGTGGCGACTCTGTAATCTGGCAAAGCAGTCCATGTTTGGCACTACTTTTTCAAAAATCTGTTTTTCTTCAAAACGATTTGCCAGAGGTGGACTCTTTGGTTCAAGATTTAGAACCGCAATACACAAAAGGAGAGTCCGAGCTGTAGCGAGGTCCACGCGGGCGCTGTTACAGTAATCTTTAGGTTGATTTGGAAATAACTTAAAATAGTAAAAAAGTCATTACAAAAAAAAAAGTTAAATTTTTTCAATATTTTTATGGTATTTTTTAAAAAAAAATTAAAAAATCAACTAAAATAGTCAATTTATAAAACAACCACTATAAGAAAAGTGGGCTTAAAAGACGGAAGCATTTGCGACGGCACACTTGCCGTCTCAAAAAGTGACTTTTTGCGAAAGCACAACTTGTTGTCTCAAAAAATATGAGTTTTTGCGACAACATAATTTGCTGTCACGAAAAAGGTGAGTTTTTGCGACAGCACAATTTGTTGTCACGAAAAAAATGAGTTTTTGCGATGGCATAATTTTCTATCGCTAAAAAATAGAGTATTTGCGACGGCAGAAATTGCAGTCGCAAAAAATGTGAGTTTTGTGACGGCACAATTTGTTGTTGCTAAAAAATAGAGTATTTGCAACAACAGAAAATGATGTCGCAAAAAAAAGAGAGTACTTGCGACAGCATAGATTGCTGTCGCGAAAAAATAGAGTTTTTACGACGGCACCAGCTGCAGTCGCAAAAAAAGAAGAGTTTTTTGCAACTGTAAAAAGTACTGTTGCAAAACAAAAAGTAAAAAAAAAATATTGTGGCTTTGACACGACTTCATATATATATACAATCATAAAATGGTTTGAATAAATATAACGGTATTTTTTTATCGCAAAAAAAAAATTAAAAAAAAACGACGTTGTCTTACTCTTTTGATATAACATTTCTTTTTTCACCCATTTTTCATCTTCATGTCTCTCTCTCTTTTTATCTTCTTTTTCTTTCTCTCACTTATCAATCATCTCTCTCTCTCTCTCTCTCTCTCTCTCTCTCTCTCTCTCTGTGTGTTTCTCGCTCATCTCTCTTATCTCTATCTCTCTCGTCTCTCTGTCTCTCTCGCTCATCTCTCTTCTCTCTGTCTCTCCCATTCATCTTTCTTCTCTCTCTGTCTCTCTCTTTTTCTATGTCTTTCTCTCGTATATCTCTTTTCGCTCTCTCTCTCTCTCTCTCTCACTCATCTCTTGTTTCTCTCTCTTTTTCTGTTTGTCTCTCTCTCTCTCTCTATCTCTTTCTCCATCCATGTTTGTCTCTCTCACTCATCACTCTCATCTCTCTCTTTCTCTCTCTCTCTCTCTCTCTCTCTCTCCCCTCCCTCTTCTCTATTTACCGAGCTCCCTCTTGATTTATCGATCCACTACAAGAAAATGCACTTTTAGCGACCACTTTGTCTCTCTCTCTCTCTCTCTCTCTCTCTGGCTCTGTCTCTTTCTCTGTCTTTCTCTATCTCTCTTCTCTATATATCTCTCACGCATCTCTCTCTCTCACCACACATCTCTTCTACCACCTTCACCACTACTACAAATGCTATTCCACTACCACCACTATTACCACTGTTGTCACTCCACCTCTGCGACTACCATTACTACCATAATTGCTACCACTCCACTACTACTACCACCACTACTGCCATTATTACTACCATTACCTCTCCTCCACCACCGCCACTCCATCTCCTCTAGTACTGTGATAACTTGTTCCGTATTATGCTAATTGGTCCTTATTACGAATGCGATTATGTGTTTGATATGATTCTGTGTGCCATTTATGTGAAAATATGTGGTTTTGAATTTCTATCTGTTCACCGTAGGAATATCTGTTTGATTATCCGCCTTGGAATTTAAATTGAAGGCCCTATCAGCTGCAGAACCCCAAAATGACTACGCCATTGTGATGAACGTAATTTTTAGAGCCTACAGTGAAATTTAATTGAAAATTGATTCGGATCAGATTAAATGGATCAAATTAATGAATTAAGTGCTCAATTATTCAATATTAAAATAATGTGAATTAGAGGGGCTATATGAGGGCCATTACATGCTCAATACTCCTCTTTTATTCAACTTGGCTGATAAGAAAAGAGAGAGGGTCGGGTAGAGAGGGAGAAAGAAAGAAAATCGTGTGTTTGGCACAAGTTTGTGAAACTGGAAGGTTGGACTCAAGATTCAACTAGAATTTGTAAAGATTAAAGCTCCTAAGTAAGTAATCAACCCTTAAATCATGAGCTCAATGTTGTAATTTTGTGAATTCAAGTTGGTTGGTAATCAAGAACTAGAATTGTGTTGTATTTGATGAGTTTGAAGTCCATGTGTGCATGCATGTAGAGAATTGCTATGAAATTGCATAATCTAGCATGCAATATGTGAATTGTGAAGAATTGAGCATTGAAGCATACATGCAAGCGTGGTTTTGTTGATTTTCATGTCTATGAGCATCATTGGTGCTATTTGAAAGGGAAATGAGGTCAAAAATTGACATGCATGTTTGATTATGGAAGATATGAGGCTTATGTAAAGTTTGAATGTATAAGCCTTGAGTTTACAAAGAAATGTTGATTAATTTGGAAGAATTGGACCATGATTTTGAGCAATTGACCTCACCTTGCTTATATACTCATGTTATATAATGTGTTTGCATGTTTTGGAACCAAATCTATGGGTTTTGAACCTTGGAAGGTCGGATTTGAGCTCATGAACAAATTCTGGGAAACCCATAATTCATGATGTCCGCTCAAGCGGGGAAACCGCCGTTCGAGCGTGAAATACGAGCTCCTAGAATATTTTCCAGACATGGTGTCCGCTCGAGCGGGGAAGTTCACGCTCGAGCGGGGAGCTATGTAGACAGACCTTCAGCTCGAACGCCCGAGTTCACGCTCGAGCGTGAAATTGATGTAACCAAAACTTTTGCAGACCTATTCGGTCCACTCGAGCGAGGACCCCTGTTTCTGAAATTTTGAAAATGCATTATGTGTTTCGTTTTCCGTTCTCTTTCACTTCTAAGCACTCTTAGGCATGCATTGAGCATTATAAATAAGTTAAAAGGATAAGAATAAAGCCTAAAGAGGAATATGTGAATTAAGAACGGAATGAATTGTTTGTGACCCATTGAGTTCATGGAATATGTAGGGTCAAGCTCCAGGGCAAATCACCCAGCCAATCACTGTGAGTAATATCTTATTAAAGATATCTGAAGTATCCAATTGTTTACTTCTATGTAAGCCTCATAAGTCTGTTTATCTGAATGGTGGACAAATGTTTGCTATGCCAAATGAATGGGCCAGAGGCCAGTATGATCTAGATGATAAAACGAATGGGCCAGAGGCCAATTTGACATGAAAGTACGAATGGGCCAGAGGCCAGTTTGACATGAAAGTACGAATGGGCCAGAGGCCAGTTTGACATGAAAGTATGAATAGGCCAAAGGCCAGTTTGACCTGAAAAGTATGAATGGGCCGAAAGCCAGTTTGACACGAACGAAAGATAGGTGGGCCAATGGCCAGTTTGACATGAATAGATTGGGCCCGAGGCCGTCCGATATGTTTGGGACCGCAGTTATTTGACCTACGTATAAATATATGTATGTATTAGATAGAAATATGAATTGGGCCTAAGGTCGTTTGAGGTATATTGTTCCAATGTATCTTCTTTATTTGATATTATTCGCTGGGCTTTCGCTCACGCTCATTCATGTATCTGTAAGTGAGCCAAAGGAGGTCCAAACCCAACCTCAGTGAAGTTTGTGTGGAACAACCAAGGTCTTGAAGAGTCAGCCTTGCGTCTCACGCATGAGACTCGTCTTCGCCCTTTTGCTATCTTATTTTATTTTGTCATGTTGGCGAGGACCTTAGTTTATGTTGTATATATAGTTTTGATTGGCTGACCTAGACTTGATAGATCCTGTATGTTCAGAGCTTTGTATTAGTACATATTTTGATGTGAGTTATTAATACGTGTATGTATGGTTTGTTATGATGTGCCTTGTAAGCACAACTCTATGGACAAAGTTCTAAATTTTGCTTTCGTTTGGCCCCTTTACTCTGATGAGTTATGTCTGGTTTGATTTGAGGCCGTAGGTAATCTCAGAATTACCGGCCGGTTATGTCCTTAACCCATGGGGGCAGGTCCGGGTCATGACAAATACTACCATAACTTCACCACTAATCTCCTTCGCCATCACCACCACCACCACCACCACCACCATCACCTCTTATCCACAACATTCACCACTATTGCTGCTCCCTTTCCTCTACCACAAAAAATTAGTTCCTGATTTTGAGTAACCAAAAAAAATGGGCCGCAAAAAATATTTTTCATTGACTATAAAAAATTAACTTTATTTTAACGGAAAATATTTTTCACTAAAATATTACCCCTACTTCTACCAATTAAAAAATAAAAAAAAAATCATTAAAATAAAAATAAAACAAATAAATTTTCAACCTTAGTAACTTAAAAAAAAATGAAAAAACAAAAAAAAAATCATGAACTACAAAAAATAAATAAAACGATGTCGTTTACACCGCTTATCCTAACTCTCCTCCTCTTTTCTACTTTTTCTTTTCATTTTCCCGCTATTTCTATCTTTCTTTCCCCCCTTTTGTTTCTCACGATCTCAAATCCCTAATCCCTTAAACAAAAATCCCCAATTTCAAAAATTTCCAAAATACTCTCTCTCTCTCTCTCTCTCTCTCTCTCTCTCTCACTCACGACTACAAGCAGTGACAGTGGTAGCAGCAGCAAAGGGGGACGACGGCGAGCCACGAGCGACGACGGTGAGCAGTGAGTGACGACGGCTAGCAGCAGCAGCGGCAGCGGTGGTGTGGCGTCTCAAATACCTTTACCGATACCTTTGTCGTTGGGTCGTTCGCTGTGGTCCAAATTGGGTGTCTTCCTCACTGCTTTGCGAGTGTTTTCTTTTTGTGCTTGTTCTTCTCTTTGGTAAGCCTTCTTCTCTCATGATATATAGAGTTTGGTGGTATTGTTCCCTAATTTTGATTTGGGATTGATTCTTGGGTTTGATTTAGCTAAATCTACGAGTCTGGGTGTTGTAATTTTTGGATTTATTGTGCATGATTTAATTAGTCTTTGAATTAGTTTTTTTGAATTCGGGTATTGGATTTCTGAAGCAAGGGTTTCTGGAGACAAGTTTTTGTTTAATGCAATTCGTGAAAGTTTACATGCACCTCAGTTATTCTTATTATCAGTTTCTGTTTGTTTGAATTTGACACTAGGGTTTACACTTCATTAGTTTTTTCAATTCGGGTATTGTTGTTCTGGTTTGTAATTGGATTTTTGAAGCTAGGGTTACTGGAGACAAGTTTTTGTTTAAGGCGATTCTTGAAATTTTACGTACCTCAGTGATTCTCATTGTTAGTTTGTGTCTTACTATACTGTTTTCAACATGATGATACAGTTCGTTCTCAGTGGATGGGTCGGACTGATCCAAGTTCTTCGAGCTTCAGTCCAAATGGTCGAGCCCGCCAAGTGACCTGTAAACAAGTTCAACGGGGAACAGGGTAGTCCCCCAGTGAACCCTCCGACGAGCAAGTTAATAGTGGAAATAGGGAGTATAGAGAGAGAGATGGGAATAGAAAGCTTAACCTTCTTCTTGTCTTCGATGCTTGCTTATATCCTTTGGTAATCATTTCGGTGTCCCTTCCGACGTGCCCACATCGCCGAAAGCCTGTGCTGTAGCTTACCTTGTTCATGGTAAGGGGGCGCTGTTCCGATAGAGAGGTGTTGTCGTAATAAATGCTGTGATGGGCTGCATTAATAGTGATGTGTTGTGGCAATAACTTTGCAGATCTTTGTCTGCTGATGTGGCCTGTCTTACACCTGCCATGTGTCCGAATGTCATTGGCCCTTCACGCCCAGTTGGCCTCCAGCTGTCCTGGATTTTACCAATCGGATTATGCAATGGGCTCCAGATAGTGGGCTTGGGGTTGTTCACTGTGGGCTGTGGCCTTTATGGGCCTATCCATGTCACAACAGTTGGATAGATTCATACCAAACAGATTGGCGATTGATTTTGATTATGCACACTACATGTTGATTGAAGGGCAGAAAGACAAAGAGAACCCAGCTATGAGCTCTCCATCCAGGGAAGCATACCAGAAGCAACTGAAGGAAACCTTCAACATGAATCGAACCTGAATACTGGCTTTCAAGAACAAGCCGTCCACTCCAGTTGAGGCCATACCAAACGAGTTCTCAGTTATTCACCAGTCCAAACCCACAAAGCCCCGTCGTTACATTCCTCAGGTAGGTTCATATTCTACTATTACGCTTTGATTGTGTTGTTTATAGTAACATTAAGATTGATCGTATAAGATAGGTTGAATTTGGACTTGGAAGGGTTGCCTTAGAGTGGTAAGGTGATGATTTAAAATGCAAAATATTGGACATAAAAAATAATCAAATGTAAACCAGCTGAGTTGTATTTCTATATGCATTAATGAGTTGAGATGCATTAACGAGTTGAGATCTACATGTGCTCATGACTTTGTGTTTGTAGATATTGTTAGATCATTAATGGGTCAGCACCTACTCCATAATTCACTTTTTTATAGCTTGTCTAATGTTTTGTCCTCTTTTAGGAACATCTAGTCAAAAGCCCAACACCATTATCTGTGTTTCTATAGGAAAATTGTAATACACACTTTATTAAAAAAAATACGTATGCATTTTTTTTTTAACTACATTATAATTATTCATAATAATTTTCTAACGTTCATAACAAACTATAATACCACTTTGTAACTATTTCAATTGAGGAAATTATTATTTCTAATAATCTCAACCTGTTTTTGTGGGCTTACATAGACATATATGAAGCAATGAGAGAATTAGAAAAGAAAAAAAAATTGAAGTAGAAGAAAATAATGTGGAGCAGTTAAGAAAAACATTTACAAAATAAGTGTAGCTGAAATGAAAATGTTTAGATGGATTGGTGGGTTACAAGAAAAAATAAAATAAGAAATGAAACTATTAGAAAGAATAAAGAAGTTTTTTGGGTGAATAAGAAGAAGAAAGAAGTTGGGAACATAAAATGAGGAAAATTCATTTGAAATGGTATGGTCAAGTGCATTGTAGAATAATAGAATGAGAACATGGTTGAGGCAATAGAAATGGACATGATTACCTTAAACTTAACTGATGATATGACTTTGTGACAAAATCAACTAAAGGAAATGAATCTTTCATATTTGTATTTGATCCCTAATAATTAGGATGAAGACTTTTTTCAGTTGATAAGTCAATTTTGTCAATCAAGATAAATACTCTTATTTATAACATTTTTTGTAACTCATATATTTAGACCGTTATGTAACAACTGTTCCTTTTCCATATCCAAACAATGCAATGTTTGTTCGTGAATATACCATAAAAATTTTGGGTACATCAATCCCCAACATGACAACAAATGAGGTATGGAATGCACACGTAATTCTAACACCATCTTCTCTCAGGATATCACTTATGTGGTGAGCTTTGAAGGTAACCCAAATTGTGAGTGGACTGTTTGAGTCAAGAAATGATCTTTCCACATTTAAGGATCACATACGAGACTTCCTTGTGCAGTCAAAAGAGTCCCCACACAAGTAAACACCAACATAACTTATTTCCATTGCTTAATTTTCTCAGAAATGCATTTGTTCTCATTGTTGATTTGACAGAACCTTTAATTATCACTCTAGGCAAACTAGTTCCTTAAGAAACTTAAATTCAAGGTATTGACGTCCCAAAATCACCAAACGGCATCGGATTAGCATGAAACTTGGCACACACGATTGCCTAGGCATGAGAGACTTGTGGGAGAAGATGGGACTCGAATTAGGTTCCCAATTTGGGAGTTAAAGCCGGATTTCACTCTAGGCAAACTAGTTTCTTAAGAAAGTTAGCATTCGAGGTGTTGACGTCCCAAAATCACCAAAAGGCGTCGGATTAGCACGAAACTTGGCACACACGACCGCTTAGGCACGAGAGACTTGTGGAAGAAGACGGGACTTGAATCGGGTTCCCGGTTTGGGAGTTAAAACTAGATTTCACTTTAGGCAAACTAGTTGCTTAAGAAATTTGAATTCGACGTGTTGACGCCCCAAAATCACCAAATGGCATCAGATTAGTACGAAACTTGGCACACACGACTGCTTAGGCACGAGAGACTTATGGGAGAAGACGGGACTCGAATCGGGTTCCCGGTTTGGGAGTTAGAGCCGGATTTCACTCTAGGCAAACTAGTTCCTTAAGAAACTTGAATTCAAGGTGTTGACAATCCAAAATCACCAAACGACGTCAGATTAATAGGAAACTTGGCACACATGACCGCCTAGGCATGAGAGACTTGCGGGAGAAGACGAGACTCGAATCGGGTTCCCGATTTAGGAGTTAAAACTGGATTTCACTTTAGGCAAACTAGTTCCTTAGAAAACTTAGAATTTGAGATGTTGACGTCCCAAAATCACCAAACGGTGTAGGATTAGCACAAAACTTGGCATACACGACCGCCTAGGAACAAGAGACTTGTGGAAGAAGACGGGACTTGAATCGGGTTCCTGGTTTGGGAGTTAGAGCCGGATTTCACTCTAGGCAAACTAGTTCCTTAAGAAACTTGAATTCGAGGTGTTGACACCCCAAAATCACCAAACGACGTCGGATTAGCATGAAACTTGGCACGAGAGACTTGTGGAAGAAGACAGGACTCAAATTGGGTTCCTGATTTAGTTTAAAGCCAGATTTCATTCTAGGCAAACTAATTCCTTAAGAAATTTGAATTTGAAGTGTTGATGCCCCAAAATCACCAAACGGCATCGGATTAGCACGAAACTTGGCACACACGACCGCCTAGGAACAAGAGACTTATGGAAGAAGACGGGACTTGAATCGGGTTCCTGGTTTGGGAGTTAGAGCCGGATTTCACTCTAGGCAAACTAGTTCCTTAAGAAACTTGAATTCGAGGTATTAACGCCCCAAAATCACCAAACGGTGTCGGATTAGCACGAAACTTGGCACACACAACCGCCTAGGCACGAGAGACTTGTGGGAGAAGACGAGACTCGAATTGGGTTCCTGATTTGGTAGTTAGAGCCGGATTCCACTCTAGGCAAACTAATTCCTTACGCTGTGTTTGGTTGGGAGATTTGAGGAGGGATTTGGAAAGAGAAAAGGAAAAGTTAGGTGAAATGTGAATAAAATATACTTACATTTCACCTAGTTTCACACACCTTTTCCCTTTCCCTTTCCAAATTCCTCTCCAAATCCTCTAACCAAACACACCATTAAGAAACTTGAATTCGAGGTGTTGACGCCCCAAAATCACCAAATGGCGTCAGATTAGCACGAAACTTGGCGCACACGACCGCCTAGGCACGAGAGACTTGTGGGAGAAAATGGGACTCTAATCAGGTTCCTGGTTTGAGAGTTAAAGTCAGATTTCCGTCTAACCAAAATTATTTACTTAATTATGTTTGTAATTATATAGTAGTTAAATTTTTATGTTTTTTTGTAATTAACATATTAACACATAATTATATTGTCATTAATTATTTTTATTTTTTTCTTTTCAGATTTTTCCCGATGAGGAGTTTGCTTCTTGTGAAATGCATGCATGTGAAGAATGCGGCTAATTTTTGTTTTTGTTACCCACAAAAAATGATGAGGAAACTTTTGTTTTTTATTTATGTTATTTTGAATTGTGAACAACATTATGTATTTAAACATTATATATGTATTATGCAACATTATGTAGTGGTGTAATTTTGCTAATGTGTAATTATGAATACGATAATATTTTTATTATGGAGAAAATTTTATTTTTATACAGGAATTTTTATATTATTATTCAAATATTGGTTTCTTTTTCAATTATTTTTCATTTAATACAGGTAATTTTAATATATTTAATAATTTTATTGCTTTTTTTTTTTTTGCGACGGCACCACACTGTCTCAAAAAACATTAGAACCAAAATTTTTTTTTTTTTTTTTCCGACATAGGCTTTGTCATCGCAAAAGAAATTGGTGACAGCACGTATTCCGTCGCAATAAAAGAAACTTTTCGTGACTGTATTTTTTTGCCGTCTCAAATAATACTTTTAGCAACGACATGTATACTGTCGCAATAAAAAAAATTTGCGACGGCATTTTTTGTCGTCTCAAATAACACTTTTAGCAATAGTAAGGCAATGCCGTCACAAAAGGTCTCAATTTTTTACATATTATAGGCGATAGTAAAATGCCGTTGCAAAAAGCAACATTTACCGTCGCAAAAAAAAGGCGACGGCATAACGTTTTAGCAACGACCTCTATTGTGACCCCCATTTGCCATTCCTAAAACTTTTTTTAGACCACATTATGAGTATTTGCGACCGCAAAATGCCGTCGCAAAAAATTAAAATTTTTGTAGTGAACTCTCAATGTGCGTTATCCATACAAGTGATTATCTTTCTCTCTCTTTTTCTTTTTTTTTCTTTTTCTTTTTTTCTTTTTTTTTTTTTTTTTTTTTTGAAATTTCATCTTGTGTTTTACCAAATAGCAAAGGCCAAAATAACTACATTTCCCTAAAACAAAAAAATTCAAAAAAAAATATTACTAGATGGGCGTACACAACTAAATGATCTTCCCGACCCATAGTAAAATGCATATAGTTCTTTTTGTCAACATTTTGAAAATAAATTGTATCAGTCGTGAATAATGCAGTATATAAATTTCAAGAGAGTAATGCAACTACCACACAAATAAAATACAACTATCACCTTGTTTGGTTTCAGAAAATTGAGTTTATTTTTATAAATAAATAAATAAATAAATAAAACTATATTTCATATTTTTTTTTTTTATTAAAATTTTAATATTTTAAGAATTTTTTTATTTTTATTATACACCTAACCTAAATACACTTAAAAAAGTATAATATTTATGAAAAAATTAATCAAATATAAAAAATATAAAACATAAAAAAAAAATTAGTATATTTCGTATGTTTGTGTATTTATTGAATTTTTAAATACTTTTCACAAATATTTTGTAATTTTAGGTGTATCTAGAAAGTAAAAAAAATTACTTAAAATATTAAAAAAAGTAAAAAACGAAAAATATAAAAAAAAATAAAATTCAATTTTTAGAAAATCAGTCAAAACCAAAAAAGGTGACTCACTTATTCTAACTCAAAAGTTGGATTCACTTTTTAAATCAAGTGATCTACTAATCTATTATAAAATCTAAGGCAATTCTTTTTTTCTCATATTTTCTCTAATCATCAATAAATCATATCTCTTACACATAGCACTAAATTTACAAAGTAAATCTAAAAAGTAGACTCGTATATTATTTTACATAAAAGAAAAAAAAAATGACAAAATATGCACATAAAAATATGGGATTTTTATTGATAAATCCCATTTAGAAGTGTTTTAATCCAAAAAGTTCATGAATGAATTTTTTAACCCATTTAGTCCCATGTATGTATAGTTTTATTCCATAAAGTTATTTTTCTTGATTTACACAATTTTCTTGGACACTTATACCCTTATATTTAATTTTGATACCTTTATAAATATTTTTTGAACGGTTAGCAATTTTATGATGTGAACATTCATATTTTAAAATTCACATTGGTAGGAATGTAAAATTGGCCCGTGGGCGGCCCGAAACCCGCCCGCGAGCCGGGGCGGGCCCGACCCGTTGACAATGTGAATATTCACATTGACATGTTAACATTCACATTAATAGAAGTGTAAAATTGGCCCGTGTCCCGTGGCGGCGCAAAACTCGCCCGCAGCCCGGGGCGGGCCCGGTCCGGCCCGTTGACAATATGAATATTCACATTGACATGTTAACATTCACATTGATAAAAGTATAAAATTGGCCCACGGCCCATGGGCGGCCAAAAGCCCACCCGCGGCCTGGGGCGAGCCCGACCCGGCCCGTTGACAATGTGAATATTCACATTGACATATTAACATTCATATTGATAGGAGTGTAAAATTAACCCGCGCCCCGTGGCTGCCCGAAACCTGTCCACGGCCCGTAGACAGCTCGGGGCGGGCCCGGCCCAGCCCGTTGACAATGTGAATATTAACATTGACATGTTAACATTCACATTGATAGGATGTAAAATTAGCCCGCGCCCCGTGGCTGCCCGAAACCTGTCCACGGCCCGTTGGCGACCTGGGCCGGGCTCGGCCCGGCCTGTTAACAATGTGAATATTCACATTGACATGTTAACATTCACATTGATAAGAGTATAAAATTGGTCAGCGGCCCAGGACTGGCCCGACCCGGCCCGTTGACAATGTGAATATTCATATTAACATGTTAACATTCATATTGATAAGAGTGTAAAATTGGCCCGCAGCCCGTGGGCGGCCCGAAGCTCGACCGCAGCCCAAGGCAGGCTTGGCCCGACCCGTGACATTGTGAATATTCACATTGACATGTTAACATTAACATTGATAGGAGTGTAAAATTTGCCCGCTGCCCGAAGCTTGCCCGTGGCCCGGGGAAGGCCCTGTCCAGCCCATTGACAATGTGAATATTCACATTGACATGTTAACATGCACATTGATAGGAATGTAGAATTGGCACGCGGTCCGTGGGCTGCCCGAAGTCTTACCCACGGCCCGGGGTAGACTTGTTTGGGTCCGGGCCGGAGCCAGTGGGTCGAGCCTCGGGTCGAGCCGATGGGCCTGGGCCTAGCCTCAGGCTTGGGTCGAGCTTGGGCGGGCCTGGCCATTTTTTTTAATTCTTTTTAATTTTTTCTACCAAAATTTTATTATTTTCCACAAAAAAATATACTAGGCCTCGGCGCGGGCCGGGCCTCGGACCGAGCCTTGAATTGGCCTTAACCGGTCGATGGGCCAGGCCGGGCTTCAAAGTGATGGCCCAGGCCCTATCCTAGGGTCTCGGACTAGGCTCAAGCCCAGGCCGGGCCGGCCCTACCCCGGGCCGCAGGAAAGCTTCGGGCAGCGGGCAAATTTTACACTCCTATCAATGTTAATGTTAACATGTCAAGGTGTATATTCACAATGTCACGAGTCGGGCCAAGCCCGCCTCGGGTTGCGGTCGAGCTTCGAGCCGCCACGGGCTGCGGGCCAATTTTACACTATTATCAATGTGAATGTTAACATGTCAATGTAAATATTCACATTGTCAACAGGCCGGGTCGGGACCGCCCTGGGCCACTGGCTAATTTTACACTTCTATCAATGTGAATGTTAACATGTCAATGTGAATATTCACATTGTTAACAGCCGGGCCGAGCCCGCCCACGGGTCGTGGGCGGGTTTCAAGCAGCCACGAGGTGCGGGCTAATTTTACACTCTTATCAATGTGAATGTTAACATGTCAATGTGAATATTCACATTGTCAACGGGCCGAGCAGGGCCCTCCCCGGGCTGCGCCGGGCCCGCCGCGGGCGGGCTTTTGGCAGCCCATGGGCCGCGGACCAATTTTATACTCTATCAATGTGAATGTTAACATGTCAATGTGAATATTCACATTGTCAACGGGCCTGCCCATGGGCCGCAGGCGGTTTCGCGCCGCCACGGGATACGGGCCAATTTTACACTCCTATTAATGTGAATGTTAACATGTCAATGTGAATATTCACATTGTCAACGGGCCGGACCGGGCCCGCCCATGGGCCGCGGCGCGGGTTTCGCGCCGCCACGGGACGCGGGCCAATTTTACACTCCTATTAATGTGAATGTTAACATGTCAATGTGAATATTCACATTGTCAACGGGTCGGCCCCGCCCCGGCCCGACTCGAATTTTTCCGGGCACCCACGAGGATCGACATGGGCCGGGCGCCTACACATTGACGATATGAACATTCACATTAACGGTGTGAACATTCACATTAGGGGTATTTTGGTAATTATGTCATCCATAGGACTTATTGAAACATAAGAAAATAATGTGAACTAAACGGAACATAAGTAGATGAAAAGGGTATTTTGGTCTTCTTATCTCAAATAGGACCTAATGGAATAGTCAAAAAGAATATGGGTTGGATGGAATAAAACTCTTAGAAAGTGGATTTATCAAAAAAAAACTCTCTAAAAATATTTGTATCCTAAATTTATGTACCAAAACATTAACTATTAATTATCAATAAAGCATATGGAGGTATGGCATCTTTGATTTTTTTTTTAAACTTCTAATTAATTATTTATTTATTTTTAAATTTAAGTGTTATCCTCCTATATGTCAACGTATACGTGTCTAAGCTTGTCATTTATTATATAATCAAATATATCATTAATTATAATTTGATTTTTAATTTTAGGGTAAACTATCAATAGGTCCTAATAGTTAGACTTAATATCTATCAAGTCCTATTGAAAATAAGTCTTGGTAAAATTATCGCTAAAAATTTTTTTTTGTGACAATTTTTTATATATGTCGCTAAAAATTGACAATTAATAACTTTTTTTGTCATGATTTTTATAAATTATCGCTAAAACTTACAATTAATAACTTTTTTTATAATAAATTTTTTTCATAAAACTTATTAAGTATTAAGACGTATGCGTAAATATCCTTTTATTTTAAGGGTATTGACTATACTATCATATTGAGCCAATGTGCCTGTTTGGTGCAGCTTAAAAGCTGCTTATTTCAGCTTTCAGCTTAATTTAAGCTATTTTGATGTGTTTGGTTTAGTTTATAGCTTATAGCTTATAGCTTTTTGGAAGTCAGAAATCAGCTTATTCTTTGAATGGGGCAAGAGATGCTTAATTTATAAGTCAGAAATCAGTTTATGTTCATAGTTATAAGCTATAAGCTATTTAGGTATAAGCTATAAGTACTTTCCCATAGCTCTACCAAACAGGGCCATATAGGGAGACGAAAACGCGGTGATGACAAAAAAAAAACGTGGCGATGCCGAAATGGGGATTGGGAATGTGTACGAAAAGGGAAAGAAAATTTTGGATACATGTAGGCATTGTCTTTCTCTGGGTCACCACCCCATCAATCACTATCATCACTTTATTCTCAAGACCTGATCTGTAGTTCCGCTGGCCCTTTCACAGACCCATTGGTGCGCCATGCAGTCACTATTGAATGGTTAACCGAGCTTTTACATGGGCTATTTGTTAACAGCAATAAGCACTAAATTTTGTATTTGAATATCAATTGCTTATTAATGTTAATGTAGGGACATAATTTTTGAATGACAACACGTGGCTAAGGTGACACCGAAGTGTCAGCTGAGGTGCCACGTGTCCTGGTCATGACGCCGAGATCATCTCTGCTAGGCCGAGGTTATCTGCGAGGATACCGAATTTCGAGATAAGTGGATAAGGGACAAGAGTCCTAGAATGGGAGAAAACTATAGTTTGGGTAAAGATGAGACTTTTAGAGAGTTTATCCTAATCCTACTGGGAGTCCAAGATTAGCAGTAATCCTAAGTCCATTAGAGCTAGGCTTCTATTGGGACTAGGATTGTGTTGGCTATAAAAGGGAGGCACCCCCATGGGTCTAAGGGATGTCTTCTATGCTTTGTCTAGTGAGTTAAGCATTATTGGTTATCTTTGAGAGATATTTTACTGACTTGATCGTCGGAGTGCCCCTGGGTGGACGAGCCACCGCCGGAATCTCTTCTTTCTGTTGCAGGTTGTTTGGGCTTAACCTATTCTACCGGTGTTCTCCAGTTGAGTACTAAGTTGGCAGTGTGGTCGGAAATTGACACACACAATTTGGCGCCGTCTGTGGGAACGAAAGAAGAATAGATGGCCAACTACGGACAGAAAGAGAAGATTGGGAATAACACTCCTACTGGGAGTAGGAGACCTATTGACCTTGACGTCGAAGAAGACAATTGTAACGAAGAAACTCGTGACCAGAATCACGGAGTGAGAGACGTCAGCCAGGAAGGAGGCGTGCCAAAGAAAACAGACCAAAGTGGGTACTATAACGAAGATAACCTCCAGGTATGGAAAGACAGATGCCTACGGAAGGATGAAGAGGTAAAAGGGATGGCAGACAAATTGGCGGACCTGCAAACAATGGTCAATTTCATGATGCAAAATAACATCATACAGCCACCGTTCCCGTTACAAGATACGCCGATTCCAGCGGCCAAGAAAGATGCCCAGACAGGGGGGCAAAAGACAACTCCCACGACTCCTCGGCATGATAGGACCAAGGAACATTCTCACCGGCCTTCAAGGGAGGTCGGGCGAGGAAAATCAAGAAGGGGAGATTCACGGAGGACACATCGCACTAAGGAAGCTGACCCCAAAGAACATCGGCATGTTCAGGGAAAGGAACTCTATTTCGACGCGATCAATGGAGGGAGGTCCAAAAGGACTCACAATGATACTGGAAGTAGTGCACCAAAGAGGTTGAAATCTGGAGATAGCCGAGCTCCTGGACGAACCAAGGAGGATCTGAGGGATTACCTCCAGAGAAAGCAACAAGATGCCGAGGTAACCTCCCCGGTCAAGCCGAGAACGCCGTTCTCGGAAGAATTAGACAAAGTTAAGGTCCCGAAGAGATTCAGTATGCCGAGGTTCCAGATATACGATGGGAAGTCGGACCCCAACTTTCACGTCGGATTATACCTAAACGCGATGGCGTTATACTCTAGGAACAAGCCGTTGCTCTGCAAAGTGTTCCCCTCATCCTTCGGAGAAATTGCATCGGATTGGTTTCACAAGTTGCCGAAAGGAACTGTGAAAACCTGGGAAGGCCTGGCCGAGATGTTTGTGGCCAGGTTCGTGACAAACAAGCTACAGCCATTGCGGGTGGACGCCCTAATGGCCCTGAAGATCGGCGAGGATGAAAGCCTTAGGGCCTATGCCAAAAGGTATTATGAGGTATTCAACCGAATACTAGGATGCAACCAAGAGGTGGCGGTCGTGTCGTTTAAAAGCGGCTTGAAGGATGACTGTCTGCTTCGAAAATCACGGGCAAAGACATTGCCGAAAAGTATGGAGGAGCTGATGGCCAGGATAGAAAAGTATTCCAGAGCTGAGGAGGACACGCCGGGGACAAAGGCGTCCAAACCAGAGAAGAGAAATGGTTTGCCGTAGCGAAGCCGAGATAACACTGGATATGAGAAGACAAGAACTCAGCCCAAGTAAGCAGATCCCGGATTCCAGATCTCGGATCCCAGATCCCAGAAGACAAGATCTCGGCCTAAGATGATTAAGTCCGAGAAGAGAAGAGCTTACCGAGATGATGTTTAACACTTGTTGAAATTTGTGGACAATTTACAAGTTGAAGTTAAACCAAAATCATTGTTTAACACTTGTTGAAATTTGTGGACAATTTACAAGTTAAAGTTAAACTGAAATCATTGTTTAACACTTGTTGAAACTTGAGAAAAGTTTACAAGTTGAAGTTAAACCGAAATCATTGTTCAACACTTGTTGAAATTTGTGGACAATTTACAAGTTGAAGTTAAACCGAAATCATTGCTTAACACTTGTTGAAATTTGTGGACAATTTACAAATTAAAGTTAAGCCGAGGTTAAACCCTTGTTGAAATTTTATGAAAAAATTTACAAGGTGAAACCAAGGTTATGCCAAGAAAAGGTACTTGGGTACTTGCCGAGGTAAATCATCAGTTTGTATAACCGTGGTGTGTCACCCTGAGACGGTTGCAAAGGAGGACGGTTTCGGCTGAGAAACTTGAACGAACTTGGTCGTTGGTTCTAAGGCATTGATGAAAGCAGACTATAGGTCTTGGTCATATTGAGCCGAGGAGTTCTGACTTTGGCAATAGATGATGAAGCGAGCTTAGCCGACGTGCTAAATGGAATAAATGATATAGGTTCCATCACCTCAAGATGCCGAGGTAATAGAACCTAGGGGGCAGTTGTGGGGACATAATTTTTGAATGACAACACATGGCGGAGGTGACACCGAAGTGTCAGCCGAGGTGCCACGTGTCCTGGTCATGACGCCGAGATCATCTCGGCTAGGCCGAGGTTATCTGCGAGGATACCGGATTCCGAGATAAGCGGATGAGGGACAAGAGTCCTAGAATGGGAGAAGACTATAGTTTGGGTAAAGATGAGACTCTTAGAGAGTTTATCCTAATCCTACTGGGAGTCCAAGATTAGCAGTAATCCTAAGTCCATTAGAGCTAGGCTTCTATTGAGACTAGAATTGTGTTGGCTATAAAAGGGAGGCACCCCCATGGGTCTAAGGGATGTCTTTTATGCTTTGTCTAGTGAGTTAAGCACTATTGGTTATCTTTGAGAGATATTTTACTGACTTGATTGTCGGAGTGCCCCCGGGTGGACGAGCCACCGCCGGAATCTCTTCTTTCTCTTGCAGGTTGTTTGGGCTTAACCTATTCTGCCGGTGTTCTCCAGTTGAGTACTAAGTTGGCAGTGTGGTCGGAAATTGACACACACAGTTAATTAAAGAAAAAATTTAGAAAGATAAAAGTTTATCATAGCACTCATTTGGGAAGAGATTAGAGGGCTAAAATAAAGTTAATAAGATAAAATGTGATATCTAAATCATAATCATTTTATTTTTTTCTCACAAAAATCAAAAAAATCAAAAAAACTCATTCTAAACGAGACTTTTTAGCCTCAGGCTAAACTAATTAAAAAGTTAAAGAGTTAAAAAGTCAACCCACATCCCAAACGAATCCTATAGAATCAGATTTAATTTCCACATATGAGATGAGTTTCATTTTTCTATAAATTTTACACTGGTATAAAAGCGGGTCCAATTCTATGATTGATTTTTTGTAAATAAAATAACTCATAATTAAAATTATTACACGCGTTTGACCTACTTATGAAAGAAAGTCTAACAAAAGAATATGTTAAGAATGTAAATAATAAAAAGCATCTATTTTTATTTGAGATTTTTTTCCATAATTGTTCACCTTCTATATATATTTCTCATCTGATATAGTAAATTTCACTATTTTCTAAGTATTGTGAAATAAATTTAATAATAAATAATATTTCATATATATAGATTAGTGATATAGAAATTAAAATATATATATACACAAATATTATAGAGAATGTGGTGGCAAATTATGTCTCTTCATTTAAAAACACAATGCTTATCTTTCTCACTACTACCATTACGTCATTTCTGTTGTAAATTTAGTATGAAAATTATTAAGGGTGATCATGGATTCGTCTAACTCAACCCGGTTGATTTTAGGTAAATGTGTGTCTTTTGGCGAACGAAAGCAGATGAAATATTTTAAAATTCACGGCTACGATTCGGGTGGCAGATCAACCATCCCGCACCTACATAAACCAGATCTGCTCGTAGATGAAGTTCAAAACAAACAAAAAAAATTAAAAATAACAAGTAATAACATAGCTCATAAGTAATAAAATATATTTTTTTGTGAAAATGAAAAATAATACCTTAAAAATATGCATGCATAGTGTCATGACCTATTATAGGCAAATAATGCATATTTTTTCAGATTACTAGTTATTGGAAATTGTAAAAATTATGAATTATAATTCAAAAAAATGTCCAAAATTTGTAAAGTCCAAACCGCCAAACTAATCACATCCATCCGTCAATCCGCACGGTTCGCTCAATCTGCATCTGCCAAACGACTGGATGGATGTGGATTGATTTTTTTCAATCCACGGATAGGGAATGGAATGCCACCCGACCTAACTCGATCAGTGATCACCCTTAGGCCTCGTTTGTTTAGCTCCATAGGATGGAGAGGATTAAGGGTATGGTGGGATTAAGTAAGAAGATCATTAGTGTGGTGGTATTAGATTGAAAATGTAAGATAAAGAGTATTTTTTTTTTTTTTTGGGTAAGTAAGTCATAAATTAAAGAAAAAGGAATACAAATACAAGGGGCATACCCCAGGCCCTACCAAACGCTATACAACAACGAAAAAGAAAACAAAAGACAAACGGGCAACATCATGTCACACCTATCCAAAAAAAACAAAAGGAAAGGGGCCCACCTGATAAATAGAGCAAAACGTATAGGACAGAAATAAGGCACCAGAATGATATGTTCATGGGCCCCATAGAAAACATAAGGACCATGAACATACATATAAGCAGATGGTAGCATAAAGAAAATAGAACAAATAACCCTACACAACCCGCTAAAGAAGTCCCCAAAAGCTTGAAAAGTTACTCAAATTCTAAACAGATATATACGAGTCAAGAGAATACATCCTCTTCAACCCAAAAAACGCTTCCAGCAGCCATACACCGAATTTATCATACTTCCAAAATCTGATGCATAGACCACTTCCATGTATTCCAGCAATCACTAAGCCTAACACCATGCTTCCCCCAATCAGGTTGTGGTACTTTAAACAGGTTCAAGAGACTCATATAGACAATATGAGGACCATGAGCACATGCCGTAACCACAAGAACCTGGTACAAAAAGGAGGCAAATAGATTTTCCTTGCACAACCCGCAAGGGTAGGCAAAACCAGCAAAATTATACAGTTTGAATACAAGAATTTTCCGCAAATGGGTCTAAAAATTCACCAAATTGCATGCTACTAGCATCCAGAAAACCATAGATCTGCCAGCATCCACAGCAGCTGCAACACTCATCCACAAACTCGGATGATTAGTAAAACTTGTCCAAGTGTGAAGATAAAATGAAAACAGCCAAACAAAGAACTGCATATGCTCAGGATACAATAGTATGATATATATAATATGGGAACTAACATCACTCAACCCACAATATATAACCTCACACCACTCGGCAATAGATAGACAGCACACAATATGTAACCTTACAACACTCAACCTACATATATGGTCTCCATCATGCACTGGGAAACTAATTAAACACCTGCGAAAACAATAAGAAATATATATACAGATATATGTAAACATTAGAAGATTCTCTCGCTTTGGATAGTAGGAGGGATGGTATTTGTTCCTCACAAACTCAACCCACAGTGGTATATAGCAATCCTCACACCAATTACGAAGAGATTGCAACAATAACAAACAATTAGAAACACACAATATATACTCACTTCCACTCAACCCACATTTTCTGAACTCACAGCACTCAAGCACCAGCTGCATCCACCAATAAGTTATCCTTGACCTGATTTCAGGACAAAGTTTGGGAGGGACCACTTCACCATAAACCAAGCATTTGTCACCTCCTCTTTGAAACTTGAGATGGACAAGATCTTGTTTCTCACAAGGCTTCTAATTTTAGCTTGCACAGCCACCTCAGTGGATTTTGAGCCTTTGAAAATCCTGCAATTTCTCTCAGTCCAAATATAGTAAACAGAACAAGTAAACACAAGTTTAGAAATAGTGGCAGCCAAAGATTTGCCCTTGATATTCCTGGTTAACCAATCCACCAAATCTATCCAGTCAAGATAAGGAACAGTCAAATTGCACATACCCTGCATAACATTCCAGACTCTGTAAGAGAATGGACATTTAAAGAACAAGTGATTATGGTCCTCAGGCCCAACCCCACAGAGACAACAAATGGAAGAGTTGCTAGTACCAAAGACAACAAGTCTATCAAGAGTGTTCAATCTATTATGGATAGCAACCCAAACCACAGTACTAATTCTAGGAATATGAAACTTGAACCACAGGATCTTAGCCCAAACAACTCTAGAACCATGGGTCCTCCACCCGTCCCACGCAGACTTAATGGAGAATTGCCCATCAGAAGATGGCAGCCACACCACCTTATCATTCACTAAAGAAGGCTTCATATCCACCAGGACAACAGCCTTAATCTCATTCAACTCCCAAGTACGACACACAGGCCATTTCCACTTAGAGCCATAGATAACAGACTCCACTTTAGCAAACTTCTGGATCCCAGAGTCAGAAATAACTCTGTCTCCAAATCTATTAAAAAGAGGCCCAAGAGGGAGCCAGTTGTCAAACCACAAGAAAGTTGCCTTCCCATTACCAACATTATATTTAATCAGGGGAGCAATAATACTCCTCAAGGAAGGGTCACTAGGAACTTTGAGGCACCAAAAACTTCTACCCGTTAACAAGTAAGTCTTAACCCATTGACACCACATAGATTGCTCACCCCCTGACAGCAAAAACCAAACATGCTTGGCAATAGCAGCTTTATTCCATACCTCAATAGATTTAAACCCTAGACCACCCTCATTCTGAGGGACGCGAAGGTGCACCCAAGCAACTTTTGCTCCAGTCTTTTTCAAATCAAGACCATTCCAAAAGAAAGCCCTCAAACAAAATTCAATCTCCCTTACCACTTTCTTAGGGAGAATGAATAACGAAGCCCAATAAACCTGCATAGAGAACAAGATAGATTTAATCAATTGGGCTCTCCCTGCATAAGACAACACTTTATTGGTCCACAATTAATCCTCTTGGTAATCCTAGCCACCAATTGATCACAATCTATTTTACGCAACTTAGTTGAGATAAGAGGAACCCCCAAATACCTCACAGGGAGATTCCCCTCTTTAAAATCCATAATGGAGAGTAACTCACCCCTTAAGTGGCAATCCATCCCCGCAAAAAACATATGACTCTTAGGAGGGTTGGGGGACAGACTAGAGAGCCCTTGGAATTCATCAAGAGCCTTCTTGATAAGAGACACAGAACTAATGTCCCCTCTGCAAAAAATCATGAGGTCATCAGCAAAACAAAGATTATAATTTTGTTCTACTCACACCTCCAGTGGAACTTAAAATCAAGACTCTCAACTTTCTCAGCCAACAGTCTAGCTAAAACCTCCATAACAATAACAAACAGGTAAAGAGAAATAGGTTCCCCTTGTCTAAGCCCTCTAGCATCCCGAAAGTAGCCACAAAGCTCCCCATTAATACAGATCAAGAAAGAAGGACTAGTAATGCAAGCCCTAATCCAACCAATCATCCTACTAGGGAAGCCCATACCAGCAAGAGTATCAAAAATGAAATCCCACCTCACATTATCATAGGCTTTCATGATATCAACCTTCATTGCACACCTAGGAGACCCAGAACCTCTATGATAACCTCTCATCAATTCTTGGGAAAGGAAAATATTATCCGAAATCCTCCTCCCTTGAACAAATGCAGACTAGACTGGATCAATAACATCAAGGAGGACCTTCTTAATCCTATTTGCCAAAATTTTAGCAATACACTTATACACCGTGTTACAACAAGAAATAGGTTTATAGTCACCCACTTTGCTAGGATTTGGAACCTTTGGAACAAGAGCAATAGCGGTACTATTAACCTCTTTAAGAAGTTCACTAAAATGGAAGAATGACTTAATAGCGTGAATAACGTCCCTACCAACCACATCCCAGGAACTCTTAAAAAAACAAGCCGGATAAACGTCAGGCCCAAGAGCCTTATTACTATAGATAGTATTTTATTAATATATAAAATTAATATTTTAAATTTTTAATATTATAATTATTATTATTTTTATACTTTTTAAGTCCACTTAATCTAGAGATACTTAAAAAAATATAAATTTTACATAAAAATTATTTAAAAATTCATTGAATATAAAAAAAAAAATCATATATTTATAGTATTTATTAAAAAATTTAAATATTTCTTTCACAAATAAATTATTTGGAAAAAAAATTATATTCAAAATATTTTAATCCATTTTATTTAATATTTTAATCCATTTTATTTAATATTTTAATCCATTGATCCTATCACTAGATTTCTAATCCCATATGTTTTCTTTCGATACTAGTCCAACCAAGAAAAGGGATTACTAGTCCCTTTGGAGCGTTAATCCCATCACAACCTTCCACAACCAAACACTCTCTATATGGACTTTCCTCACTATTAATGCAATCCGCTCTCTCATAGAGCAAAACGAACATGACCTTGGTACTAACCACTCCTAGAATAAAGTAAGATCACATCTTAAATTTTCTATTCACAATATTTTAAAGCCAATAAACTTGCAAAAATAAATAAATAAATAATTTTATACCGAACAAATCTTAAATTCAAAGAGTAGAAAATCATCAGATATTCTTTTTAATATACACACGCGCATGCGTGTGTACAATATTAGGCCGGCTTTTATCTAACTAATAATAGGTTGAGGAGAAAACCTATTATTAATTAGCAATATTCCAGTCTCCAAATCCAAAATCAAAACTGATTTATTTTTTAAAAATAATATATGTTTTTAAAATTTTATAGAGTGATGTTTTTGTAAGCTTAAGGGGCTACAAGAAAATTTATACCCAAAATGATGATTTCAATAAAATTCTTTGAACATGTTTCAAGCTTGTTCGACCATTTTGCTTGCAATCTCTGTAACACTAATGTTGTGTTTGATTGAGAGATTTGGAGAAAGATTTAGAAATGAAATGGAAACGCTGTGTGAAATTAGGTGAAATACACATGAAAAATAAGGTTATAATGGTGTTCATACAACGGCATTTTGAAAAACGCCACTTTTTAGTGCACATAACAGTTCACTCCATGTTTCAGTGCTTCATTTAAAAAAAAAAAAAAAAAAAGGTTCTCCGTTAGATATCTACAAATAGAAATATACTCTGTTATCTCTCATCACACTCAAATCTCACTCTCTCACACATCGCTCTTCTCTTGCAATCGAACTCTCTCGAGGGCTTTGCTCTAGCTGTTCTTCATCAATCGCATCATCTCTGTTCTTCATCAATCTCGAGATAATTGAACTCAAACTCGATCACTCTCGCTATTAGCTCCCATCTTGAGTTTGCAAATCACAAATCCGAAATCGATATGATAGTAAGTGTTAATCGGTGTTCGAGTTTGAATCTCTACTTTCTCATTGTCAAATTAGTTCTGTTGATTAACTCTCTAATTTTTTTCATTCTTAGATTATAACAGATCAGATCAGATCGTTATCATTCTTGAACTAGATCGATCTCTCTCGCTCTTCATCTCAGATCAGATCGTTATCATTCTTCGATTCTCTTCTTCTCTATTTGATCTCTCTGCAAATCTCTCTCACTCTCTCTCTCTCTAAACTCTGTTTGGATCTATCTGTGTTCGATCTCTCAAATTTGTTATCTAGATCTCTAATTTCATAATTTTGTTATCTGTTATCTAGATCTCTCTACAAATATATCCGTGCAGGTATGTTTTATTCACATTTCACCTAACTTTTCCTTTTCCCTTTTCCTTTTCAAATCCCTCCTCAAATCCTCCAATTAAACACAACTTAAATTAATCTTATTCACTTGTGTATGTAAATTACACATAACCAGGGTGGCATGCACTTAGGTGCGTGTGTTAAAATTAATTTTATTATATTTCATTTCCTTTTTTTATTCTATTTATTATTTTTTTAATTATAAATGGTTGCATGCACTTTGTGTTCACAACAAACTACTTAGAGAAATTATAACAATTCCGGTTTTGACCCGACTCCTGTTGCATTTCGGACTCGGGCTTATAGTTTCTGAATGTTGTTCATTGTCGTTTTCCCCTTAATCTTCCTTAAATTTGGTTATTGGATTGTAGTTGTGTGTTTGGAACAGGTTGATTGCTTGTTTTTCCAAACCTTTGTTGCCCAGATTTTTGCTCCTCCACTCGAGCGGTCATTCTTGCGCTTAAGCGAGCTTTGCAAATTTTGTTCCTCCGCTCGAGCGACAATTCTCGTGCTCGAGCAGGCTTTGTGAACTCTCAGTACTTTGCAGGTCTACAAAACTACTAGAAGAGTGATTTCTACGCTCGAGCGGCGTTTTCTACGCTCGAGCAGGTGGACGCTCGAGCATTGGTCTGTCGTCTGCAAAACTACTGGATGTGTGTTTTCTACGCTCGAGCGTCAGTTCTTACACTCGAGTGGTATGTGTCTTGGCACTCAAACGGCCTTTCTTGCACTCAAGCATAACAACTTATTGTGTCTGACGCTCGAGCATTAACTCTTCCACTCGAGCAGACTGTGCGCATATCAGATCGCAAAAATAACTTTTTACATCACTTTTTCATATATTTTCTCCCCAAAACCTAAAGTTGAGACCCTCTCTCTCTAAAACACTCTCTCTCTCTCTTTATATTTTCACCTACTTCTAGTGATTTCTTCACCCTAATCTCATTGATAAAAAGGTAGAGCGTCTCTGGATCTTCGTTTTGATCCGAACAAAGTTGGGTTTGTGCATCTTTGAAGTTTCACTCTTGCTTGCCTCATTTTCTCTTCTTAAGGTAGGGATTTTCTATACTTTCATATGATTTTTAACTTAGTTATTTGTCGTTGTATAACAATGGTGGGATTTGGGGATAATGTGAACAAACCTAAGGTTTGGGTGAGAAATAGAAAGAGGGGTTTTTGGGTGAATGTGAAATAAATGGGCATGGGGTTTGAAAATGAAATTATATTGTGTCAAAATTGTTAATTTCTCTACTTGGGTTGATGTTTGGAAAAAGGAAAATTTTGCCCTAATTGGATCAAATTGTTATTTTGTACAAATAATTGAAATTGTCATAGGTAATGTGAAATTGGATGATCATTGGTAAGAATTGTGGAGTTGGACACGTGTTATCTTGCACCTACGAAACTAGCACTAACAGAACAGATACAAAACATATGGTGGTTATGAGTAACTAGTTCCATAAAGAAACCTCCGGATCCTGATAACAAAGAATAGATATGCCGATCTCCATGATGGAGCCTCTGGTATGGGTAACAGAGTGCAGACATATTAAGTTCCATAATGGAACCTCCGATACTGGGTAACATCTAACAGATATCACATGATGCTAAGGACGCCACAAATACATTGTCAAAAATTGGACAATCATTTATTGCATAGAACATATCATTTCAAAAAACAGATCTTAATTCATCATACAGAAAATAAATAAAGTTGAACATAGATTTACTAAATTATTACTCATAGTTGGCTTTGGGTACAGACACAGCAGACTAATCAAACGGTTTACGGCACGTGACTTACATCAACACATAACAAATACACATTTGAAACACACGTTGGAATATATCTAACTCATTACGTTCCATTCTTAGTGTGTTTCTACATTTTACCATCATTATTATGTCTTAATCTTGGCTTAGGAATGCCTAAGATGCAATGAGGATGCCAAAATGTACTCGAACACATTTAACAAAACTTGCTGAAAACAGGGGTCCCGTTTGAACGCAACTTCCCCCGCTCGAGCAGACATGCAATGTGTGAGGGGACGTTCGAGGGCAACTTCTCACTCTCGAGCGCTCTATAAATTTGAAAAAAAGTACTGGCTATGTGATTTTCACGCTAGACGGACGCTCAATGGTCACTCGAGCGTGAAACTCATGTCGCCGCTCAAGCGCAACTCTTGACGCTCGAGCGGTCTGCAAAAACATGAAACTTCTAGGAGCTTGTATTTCACGCTCGAGCGAACTTGTAGTTGCTCGAGCGGAGATCCAAAAACAAAGGTGGGCTCGAGCGCAGAATCTCACGCTCGAACGGAAGTGCAGAATCTGAAATTTCTAAATTGCACCCCCAAGCTCCAAACTCAAATTCCACACCTCAAAACTCATCTTCTTGGGCAAAAATTCTAGAAAATATCTACGAACTTGTAAAACATCTTGGTTTGAAGTTCATTTCATGAAATCAAGGCCCAAAAGCAAGTCAATTGTGCAAAAATTCAACTTGAAATGTAAGAACATGCTATAAACATGACATGCATATATTCATTTGACCTCATAGCTTCCAAAACATGATCAAATACGGTCCAATGGTAAGAAATGTTATGAATTCTTCAAACCATTTATTCATACCATGCTAGGATTACAACATGCATGAGAGGAAATCTTTGTAAACAACTTCAATTTGCTATGAAAAGAGCATACGTGCATGATATGGTCTTCTTACCAACTCATTAGCTTAATATTTGCTTAATTCAACTAAATTCCCTTGAATTCTTGTAAGAGTGAGTTAAATGAAATCTTAGGGAATACAAGTCTTACCTAATATCCTCAATTCTTTGAATTCTAGGTGAGTCTTGGTGAGTCCTAGCTCAATTCTTCAATTTGTCCTTTAGTTGCCTAGCAATTCTTCCTTTTTCTTCTTGAAATCAATCCTCCCCTTTAATTCCCTCTTATTCTCATGTTTGTGTGTGCATAGGCTCAAGAATGTGTTGAAATGTAATCAACAAGGATGAGTGGAAGTATAAAAGGTGCCTTATATACGCTTGGATTGAGTAATTCATTAATCAGGCTTAATTGGGCATTAATTTTCCTATTTTAATCGTTTCGAATCGAATTTTAATTAAACCTACCATAATGTTCCAAAAATTCCAAATTAACACATAAATCAAGTCAATTTCTGAATCAGATGTCGATAAGGCTTTCAATTCGCAAATCAAAACAGAAACATGAACAGATTTTCCTACGTTAAATAGATATAAACACAAATAATGCAACACACATGTAATTAATTCATAATTTGATCTTAATAACTTATTAGACATATGAATTCATGGATTAACGTTAATCATGGATCGGGGTTGTAACACTCACGCTATTTAGGAAAAATATTTTCAAGTATTAATGACATACCTCCACCAAGGCAATAGCTTGGAGGGACTTTTGGGAAGCAAGAACTTCTTTGTTTTGTTTCACTTCTTGTACCCTGTTTGGGAAAAACATTTTCAAGTATTGATGGCATACCTCCACCAAAGCAATAACTTAGAGGGACTTTTGGGAAGCAAGAGCTTCTTTGTTTTGTTTCACTTCTTGTATAGCCTAGGGCTTTAATTGTATGAGCTAATCTCACTTTTGTTGTAACCAAGCCAAGGCTTGGGAAGGTGTAAGCCTATAGGGCATTTATTTATGCTAAACTCTTCTGTACTATTAACACTATAAAATGAAAGAACATTACACTCTGATTCATGCAGTCATTTAAATATATATTTTGGTTGAATTTATGGTTATAATTTTGGGGGCGTTACAAAAATTGTATAGTTGTGAATTGAGTAACGACGTGTATTGCGAGTTTATGTAATGTGAAAACAAAAACTTTAATCTTTTACTTTAAAATTACAAAATCTATATTGCGATATTATTTTGTATTTATTTATATTACTACATCTAAATAATCTTATTGCACAATTCATTTGGTATGAATAACTTTATCGCACAATTTTGATTTTCAAAAGGCCCATAAGAATAATATATTTTCTCCAAATATTTGTCTTGCCTAATAGTTGTTATAATGACAAAAAAGTAAGGGATACTTACCGGCTGGTCTTATTAACAAGACTTATTTACCTACAAATCCTGACTGAAAAGTTAATCACTGTAAATTTATTTATTAATATCCACTATCCTTATTCATATCTACTTACTCACTTACAAGAATCCGCCATCCTCTTTGATATACACAACGAATAAGAAAGACTGATAAATTTATCACTAAAAAATAAATCTAAATCTGAAACAAAGAAGGCGATGGTGATATGGTGGAGTACAGATCTATAACGATAAAGTATAGATCGACAATGGTAGAGTATAGAACTGCGACAATGGTGGTGGATATGCAATAGTAGAGATGGAGGTGGAGGTAGTAGGTGGACAACAAAGACGTATGGTGGTGGTGGGTAGATGGCAACGGCAGCGGTAGCGGGTGGACGACAACGGTAGATCTGAAACAAAGAAGGCGATGGTGATATGGTGGTTGTGTAGATCGATAACGGTGGAGTACAGATCTATAACGATAAAGTATAGATCGACAATGGTAGAGTATAGAACTGCGACAATGGTGGTGGATATGCGATAGTAGAGATGGAGGTGGAGGTAGTAGGTGGACAACAAAGACGTATGGTGGTGGTGGGTAGATGGCAACGGCAGCGGTAGCGGGTGGACGACAACGGTAGTAGTGGTGGTAAACAATGATAGAGTGAAACTTTTGAAAAAATGAGAGAGAGAGAGAGAGAGAGAGAGAGAGAGAGAGAGAGAGAATAAGAGAAGAGAAGATGAAAGAATATAATTGATATAGTCCACTTAGCCCTGGTTTAACTATCATTTTGGGGCTAAAAAGGCACAAAATGACAAAATAAGCTAAATAAACTAATAAAACAAAATATCGCATCCAATTTATAATCATTACACTTTTTATCTCATAAAAGTCAAAAAAATCAAAAATCTAAACCAAACAAGGCTAAAAAAGTCCCAACACAAAAAAATTGGCTATATTAACCAATGTCAAATGAAGCTTTAGTGAGACTAATTGATAATTAACCCAGAAAGTAAATCACAAATCAAAACGGACCATCAACTATACGTGTCTCTCTCTCTTTATTCTCACCCACGGTTTCTTGCCCACATTGTGCTGCGCTTTTAAAAAGAAAAGACATCCCCTCTAGTCAAATATTTGGATTAGAGGAAGTTATTTGGGCCCGTGAGGCCTATTACTAGTTTTATTTTAATAATTTGAATCGTTCATTTTTCTTTCTTACTTCGTGTATTTTATCCACAAAAATTAAGTTGATCTGATAACCTATAACTTATTTAATTTATCACTTTTTCACCAAAAAAATAGATGACAACCGTATTTTTAAAAATAAATCATACATTTTTTTTTTTGTGATAAATGCAATAAATTAAATAAGTTACCATTATCAGATCGACCTTATTTTTTTATGAGTAATGATTGAGACCCCCACCCCCACAAGACCCACAAAATCTAGACCACTCATGATGTGGAGGACTCCATACATACATGAGTGGGCCTTACACATACATAGAGGGCCAGGATCACTTTGGGAGTGTAGGGGTCATCCCCAAAGGGGGTCCCAAACATTTTCATTTTTTTATGGTTGAAATTCACGAAGTGACCGACAAAATAAATTGTTTAAATTATCAAAATGAGGCCATTGTAGACCCCACAGGTCCAAACATCGTCCTCCTGTCCAGATTTTGGGATAAAGGGATCCTCCTCCTCCTTTAACAAATATACATCATATCACAATTCCTAAATCTCAAGTAATTATGCTTCATTTGTTTTGGAAGAACACATTTTTTACGAAAATTTTTTGTAAAGATGTTTTTGGGAAAAAATGTTTGCCCTTTCTATATTTGATTGTGTTCTTAAAATTAATATACTAATATTAGTTTTAATGATGGCATGGTGATTGCGGTGGCGGCAATGATAGTAGTGGAAGTGATTGCACGGGGAGTGTGGTGGCTTTGATACAATTTTAGTTCGGATAAATACTATAACATATAAAGATTTTAGAGATCAAATCGAAAAGTTTATTACAAAAACTATTAAGAGACCAATTTCAATGATCATGTGAGTTGCTATGAAAAGTCTCTTCTGAAAAGTTATAAAAAAAAAATAATAAAAACTTTAGTAACAAAAATTTAAAAATGTCATTAATAAATATATTTTTAAGAACAAAACAATTTCATGCAATTTTTTTTTTTCTTTTTCAAACAAAGAATTTGGTCTTAAAACGGTAGTAATTCATTACTAAATATTCAGTTTTGTTGCTACAAATACAATAATGACACTTTTGACAACTAACATATTTTGTCTTTATAAAATGATTTTGTCCCTCAATTTATCTCTAAAACCTTAATTTGTTGTAATAAAACATTTTTCACCTTTTAAAAGTAAAATATATTTTCTATTCAAATAAACAAATTTTTCATGACCATTAAAAAGTTCAATAATGCTATACTTATGTCATTTTTATACCACCTTTCATGTATATGTTAATCTATCATTAGTATAATAGGTCATATCATTCATATTCATGTCAAATGATGTGCTAACATATGAATTAATAATTGAAAATACTAATATAAAGAGGAGTAAGTGTAGCATTACTTAAAAAAGTTACAAGAATGTCACCGTTACTATCTTTTTATATCACTTTTAATATATCATTATATATTTATTTATTGTTATGTAATAAGTCTCACCACTCACATCACATTTATATTTGGTTTGGGATGTTCTAAAAAAGTATACTTTTTGACTTATTGACTTATATGGGCTGGGTTTGGGTTGGGTTTGATGTGATGTATTAGAGAGGTGATGTGATTTAAATAAGATGATGTGACTTAAATAGAATAGTAATTTTTTGACTTTTTATATTATTTAATAGATGTCAAACTTGACCTTAGTGTGACGACACTGATGATATATTGAAAGTGATGTCAAGAGGTGATAATAAATGTACATTACTCAAAAAGTTATCCATGGCCCTTTATTTTCGTTAAACTAAATATTTAAAAAAACAAAAAGTATTTTCCAAACCCAAACAAATGATTTAGATGTTCGGAATCTCAGAATCTGTTACAAATCCATCAATACAAATAGGATCCATCAATACAAATAGGATCTATTTCTGTGAGACAAGTTGGTATATAAATTTAGGATACTTATTACATGTCAGTCTTAATTATTAAACTTATTGACTTATAAGTTTTGGTTTTTTTTACCAATTAATATTCTTAAAAAGTATTCGGATAAAATAAATATTTTAAGACTTATTAGAATATTACAATAGTATACAAGACTTATACACTACAAGAAAAAGCACAAATGGCGACTAAAATTCAAAATTTCGTCGCTGAAAGTTGGCCAAATGGCGACTAAACTGGATTTAGTCGCCAAAAATGAAGACCTTTGCCGACTAAAATGAATTAGTCGTCGAATACCAGGGTTTTAGCGACTAAACTGTTTTTTGGTCGCCGAATGTAGCAGTTTTACCGACTAAAGGTTGTTTAGTAGCCAAAAGCGACGGTTTTTGGCGACTAAAATAATTTAGTAGCCAAAAGTGATGGTTTTGGCGACTAAAAACCATTTTAGTCGCCGATTATAGGTCTTTTGCCGACTAAAAAAAGATTAGTCGCTGAAAATGAAGGTGGTTGGCTACAAAAAAAAAATTAGTAGCTAAAAACAGTGAATTGGCGACTAAATTTCAATTTAGTAGCCAAAACGGGACGTTTTTGGCGACTAAAAACAGATTTAGTTGCCAAAAGTGCTATTTTTAATTTAAACATATTTTTTTAGCGACAACAAATTAATTAGTAGCCCAAAAATCATAGAATTGGCGACTAAATCATTGATTTAGTCGCCAAAAGTGGCCTACATTTTTTTTAATAAATAATTTATTTTTACATAAATTATATTCAATAAAAATAATTATATTTACATATATGGTTTTGTATGAATACCGGTCAAAATAGTATATAAATAATATATATGCATATATAATCATGTGATGTTCAAGTGGCATAGTGGAGGGAGTATGTTGGTAAAGGTGTTGGCAGTTGGAATGGTTCACGGTTCGAATCTCAGAAAAATCAAAGAATTTTTTTTTTTTTTTTTACGGAAGGACCTTTGGCGACTAAACTTTTAGTCGCCAAAAGTGTTATTTTGGGCGACAAAATAGTTTAGTCGGTGATTCATGGACTATTGGCGACTAAAATATTAGTCGCTAAATGTGATTTTAAAAAGTGTAATGCACCAATGGCGACTAAACAGTTGGTCGCTAAAGAGCACTTTTTTGCTAACTAAAAAAAGTTTAGTCGCCGATACCTCTCGCGACCACATATGCGCGACAAAAGGGGCGACTAAAAAAATTAGTCGCTGAAAGTAAAAACTCGACTTTCGGCGACTAAAAGCGGACTTTTGGCGACTAAAAATTTAGTCGCCAAAAATGATTTTTCTTGTAGTGATAAATAATTAAATCTTTCACATAAGCTTAATCCGTAATTTATTAGTCTAGGCTTATGAGCTCTAGGGGATTCTATTTGCACTCAAAAAATCATTAAGTACGCTTAATTTCTCAGTATACCTTATTAAATTGTTTAGAATTATAATTTACTTTCAATACACCCTACATTTTTGCCTAAATTATCCTTCAAAATGCACCCAAATAGATTGAAAGTAAAATCAAAAAATTGGAATTTTGCTACCTTTCTTGTGTCGCTCGGTGGTACCTGTGTGCTTTGTTAGGGAAAATATGTGATTCCCCACAAGTAAATCAATCAATGGGAATAAAAATTAATGCGAAAAAATTAAATCAAAAGCAACACAAGAATTTTTACGTGGTTCCCTCAATGTGAGGTACGTCCACGGGATCGAAATCCGATTCCACTATCAACTAAATAAGTTTCCAAACGATTATAAACGAGACACGAATGGTCTCACAAAACCACCCTTCGGTGAATTCCAAATAATCACAAATAAACAAGAGGAAAGACCTCACCAAATAGATGAACCAAAATCTTCAGAACCAGAATATAGAAGACCCAAAATAACGAACCAAACTATGCTCCAAAGCAGCAACAAACTGAATAAAAATAACTTCACCGAATTATTTTAATCCAAACAGCACTCACACAGCAAGACAAAACCCACCAAATTTGATTATGTCCCAAGCACTATCTCACCAACAATTAATGATCACCCAATGGTTGCTCACTTTGAAAAACCAAAAACAATGAGGCAGCCGTTTCCTTTTTTCTCTTGGGAAAAACAATACCAAATATATATATTGTGAATCTAGGATTTTTTTATCAAAACCTTAGTTGTTTCCAAACTGAATTGGGTTTCCACAAATTAGATATAATATAAAAAATATATTATAACTAATACCAAACCAAATTAAAACTCTTTAATAAACCATTGGGTCCCACACTCCAATAAGGAGTATACCCAACAATTCTCCCCCTACCGACTTAGGTGGAGACATCAACCATACCCGCCAAAATTCGACACTTCAAATGTTTGTCCCTCGACAAAGTCTTTGTCAACATATCCGAAATGTTATCATCCGTGTGAACCTTTTCGAGTTGCAACAACTTCGAATCTAACACATCATGAATCCAGTGGTATCTCACATCAATGTGTTTCGATCTCGAATGAAAAGTAGAATTTTTACTCAAATGAATAGCACTTTGACTATCACAATAAAGCACATATTTTTCTTGCTTCAAACCCAACTCTTGCAAAAATTTCTTGAATCATAACTCTTCTTTGCAAGCTTCCGTAATGGCAATAAATCAGCTTCGGTAGTTGAGAGAGCCAACACATTTTTGTAATTTAGATTGCCATGCCACAGCTCCCCCTGCAAAAGTCATCAAATACCTCGAAGTAGATTTCCTAGAATCAACATCACCGGCCATGTCAGAATCCATGAACCCATCAAACATCGGCTTACCATCCCCAAAACACAAACACACCTTCGAAGTCCCTCGAAGATACCTTAGAATCCATTTTACCACTGCCCAATGTTCTTTACCCGAATTAGAGAAAAAACAACTCACCACACCAACGGCGTGAGCAATATTCGGTCTTGTACAAACCATGGCATACATTAAAGAACCAACTGCTAAAGCATAAGGAACTTTCAACATCTCTTCTTTGTCTTTCTCATTTGTAGGACATTGATTCGAACTAAGCTTAAAGTGACCCGCAAGTGAACAACCAACTGGCTTTGCTTTATCCATGTTGAACCTCTCAAGAACTTTCTCAGTGTAGCTTTCTTGAGACAACCAAATCAGCCCCTCTTTGCGATCACGAACAATTTTCATACCAAGTATTTGCTTTGCTGGTCCCAAATCTTTCATACCAAAAGATTTACTCAACTCTAACTTCAACTTATTAATCATGGTAGAATCTTGACCCACAATTAACATGTCATAACATAAAGCAAAAGAATAATAAATTTACCATCCGGGAAATTTTTCACAACACAATGGTCCGAAGTGGTTTTAGAAAAACCATTATTCATCATGAAAGAGTCAAATTTTTTGTACCATTGCCGCGGGGCTTGCTTGAGACCATACAAACTTTTCTTCAATTTGCAAACAAATTCTCTTTCCCTTTTTCCAAAAAACCTTCCGGTTGCTCCATGTAAATTTCTTCAAGATCACCATGAAGAAATGCGGTCTTCACATCAAGTTGCTCAACTTCAAGGTTCATATGCAAGCCATGCCAAGTACAACCGAATAGAAGACATCTTCACAACCGGCGAGAAAATCTCGTCAAAGTCAATGCCTTCTTTTGCCAAAGCCTTTCACAACAAGACGTGCTTTGTACCTCAGATTCTTCCTATCATTCTTCAATTTGAAAACCCATTTATTTTTCAGAATTTTCCTCCCTTTAGGCAACTTCACTAAATCATAAGTCTGGTTTTCAAGCAAGGAATTCATCTCCTCGTCCATAGCCTTTTTCCAATTACCTTTCTTTGCATGCTCAATTGCTTCTTGGTAGCTCTCCAGCTCCCCTTGATCGGAAATCAACACAAATTCATTGGGAGGATACTTTCTTGAAGGTTGTCGGTCCCTTGTAGATTTCCTCAACTCAAGTTGTAGTGGCGGTTCTTGAGTTGGATGCTCTTCCTCAATTTCTGGCTCAACTTCATTAGGATTAGCATCATCCTCTACATCTTCAATGGGTGGCTGCACATCTCCCCCATTTTCATCATCAACTGAAGATGAAGGAGATGGATCCATGTCAATGAGATCACTAGTTTTTGGCTCCGGTTGATCACCTTTGCCAAAGTCTTCAATTGTTTGGTCTTCAAGAAACACAACATCACGGCTTCGAATGACTTTCTTGTCAACCAGATCCCACAATCTATACCCAAATTCATCACACCCATAGCCAAGAAAAATACATTGTCTTGACTTACTATCAAGCTTAGACCTCTCATCTTTTGGAATGTGAACAAAAGCTCGGCAACCAAACACTCTCAAGTGCTTATAAGACACATCTTTATCGGTCCAAACTCTTTCTGGAACATCACCATTCAAAGGATAGCAAGGAGACAAATTGATCACGTCAACCGCTGTACTCATTGCCTCACCCCAAAAGGATCTTCGCAATTTAGCTTGTGAAAGCAAACACATTGTTCTTTCCACAATGGTGCAGTTCATCCTCTCGGCAACGCCATTTTGTTGAGGAGTCTTCTTAACTGTGTTTTGGTGCCGAATACCTTGGCTGCGACAATACTCATCAAATGGCCCAATGTATTCACCACCATTGTCTGATCGGATGCACTTCAATTTCTGCCCTGTTTCTCTTTCAACCATGGCCTGAAAATGCTTAAATACTTCTAGAACTTGATCTTTCGTTTTTAGTAGAAAAGCCCAAACTTTCCTTGAATAATCATCAATGAAAGTAACAAAATAAAGTGCACCACTATGTGTTCTAACTTTTAAAGGACCACAAACATCCGAATGAATCAACCCAAAACATTTTCTTTTCTAGAAGCAACATTTTTATGAAAGGAAACTCTATGTTGTTTACCCGCCAAACAATGAACACAAGTTTTAAGATGTGTACCTTTCAAACCAGGTAGAAGCTCTTTCTTGAACAAAACTTGTAGCCCATTTTCACTCATATGGCCAAGCCGCTTGTGCCACAATTCGGTAGAAGTATCATCTTCAAGTGCATTGACAACACCTTTAAAATTTTTCCTTGCATCGAATAAAGTGTATGAGTCTTCTTGCACTTAGCCACCACTAAAGAACCCTTTGTGAGCTTCCATATTCCATTACCAAATTTGTTGTTAAAGCCTTCATCATCCAGCTTCCCGGTAGAGATCAAATTGAGGCGAATGTCGGGAACATGCCTCACATCTTTAAGCAACAACTTGCAGCCCAAATTTATGTCCAAGCAAACATCACCCATACCAATAATCTTGGACAAACCTTCATTACCCATTCGAACAGAACCATAATCTCCTTCGGTGTAGGTAGTGAAGAAATCAACTTAAGAAGTCACATGAAAAGAAGCACCAGAATCAATTACCCAATTGCTCTCTTGGTCCACAAAATTGATACAATCATCTTCACAAACGACTATGAGATCATCGGTAGTAACTGCCGTTGTGTCTTCTTGTTTCTTATCCACACTTTTGTCACGCCTTTTCTCCTTATTCTTGAGCTTTCGGCATTCCCGCTTCATGTGCCCTTTCTCATGGCAATAATAGCACTCAATGTCTTTCTTTGAAAAAGAACCATCTTTTGATTTGTCACGGCTTTGATCACGACCATGAGGAGTCTTACTCCTCCCCCTTGTTTTACTTCGGCCTCTCACAACAAATGCTTCTGAATGAGAAGAACCCGCTGATTTTCTTCTAGTTTCTTCATTCAACATGCTACTAGTGACTTGGTCCATTGTGACAACTCCATCAGGTGCCGAATTACTAGCCATCACAACCAAAGTCTCCCAACTTTCGGGTAAAGAACTAAGTAGCATCAAAGCCTGCAACTCATCATCAAAAACAATTTTCATAGAAGCAAGTTGGTTAACAATACTCTTTATTTCATTCAGATGTTCCGGAATAGGGCTGCCTTCTTTATATTTTAAATTAACCAACTTACGAAACAGAAAAGCTTTATTTGTGGCTGATTTTCTATCATAAAGACTCTCTAATTTTTTCCATAAATCATGTACCGAAGTTTCAGTAGCAACATGATGAAACACACTGTCATCAATCCATTGACAGATAACACCAACGGCTTTTCGATTAAGCTTCTTCCACTCATCATCTTTTATATCATCAGATTTGCCACTATCACGCTCAATGAGTCAATACAAATCTTTACAAAATAATAGGTCCTCCATTTTAGTTTTCCAAGTTACCCAATTGTTTCCATTGAAGCTAGACATACGACCCACATTCCCCTCCATTGATTTACACAAATAAATAAACCCAAATAAACCGTAAGCTCTGATACCAGTTGTTAGGGAAAATATGTGATTCCCCACAAGTAAATCAATTAATGGGAATAAAAATTAACGCGAAAAAATTAAATCAAAAGCAACACAAGAATTTTTACGTGGTTCCCTCAATGTGAGGTACGTCCACAGGATCGAAATCCGATTCCACTATCAACCAAATAAGTTTCCAAACGATTACAAACGAGACACGAATGGTCTCACAAAACCACCCTTAGGTGAATTCCAAATAATCACAAATAAACAAGAGGAAAGACCTCACCAAATAGATGAACCAAAATCTTCAGAACCATAATATAGAAGACCCAAAATAACGAACCAAACTATGCTCCAAAGCAGCAACAAACCGAATAAAAATAACTTCACCGAATTATTTTGATCCAAACGGCACTCACACAGCAAGACAAAACCCACCAAATTTGATTATGTCCCAAGCACTATCTCACCAACAATTAATGATCACCCAATGGTTGCTCACTTTGAAAAACCAAAAACAATGAGGCAGCCGTTCCTCTTTTTCTCTTGGGAAAAACAATACCAAATATATATATTGTGAATCTAGGGTTTTTTTTATCAAAACCTTAGTTGTTTCCAAACTGAATTGGGTTTCCACAAATTAGATATAATATATAAAAATATATTATAACTAATACCAAACCAAATTAAAACTCTTTTAATAAACCATTGGGTCCCACACTCCAATAAGGAGGTATACCCAACATGCTTAATGGGGGATTTTTTTTCGTAAAGATATTATCTAAAAAAATATCAAATTCAACAGTTGCATTACTTGGCCTTTCTCTCTCTATTCTCACAAAAACTAAGGCTATGTTTGGTAGAGTTTTAAAACGGTAGTTTCAGGCTTTAATTTACACACTATGTTTGTTTATGGTTTTCAAAAATTAATTCTATGCTCACTTTTGAAAACTCTGTTCAATGTGGGAAAATTTGAGCTAGATGGTCATCTGACTGAACGTCTCACCGGTCGACTGGCCGGTTGACCGGAGCAGTGCATTTTTTTTTTTTTTACAATTGACACATGTTAATTTTTATATATTCAATAAAAAATATTTTCTGAATTTTTAAAAAAAAATATGAATTTTGAATAGAATTTTGAGTTGTATGTTTGGTTATGAGTTGTAAATTTTTGTATCAAATATCATATGCCACATCAAAAATTCCTCACTCAATTCAAAACTTATTCACCAAACAAATTTTCTACACTCAAATCATAATTCCAAAAATCACAAACTCAAAATACAACTTTATTCTCAAATCATTTCTAGAAAACTCTACCAAACACAACCTAAAACTCTTAGGTTGTGTTTGGTTGAGAAATTTGGGAAGAGATCTATAAATGAAAAGGAAAAAAATATGTGAAATTAGATAAAATGTAAATACATTCTATTCACATTTCACCTACATTTTCTCATTTCCTTTCCAAATCCCTTCTAAATCCTCCAACCAAACACAATATTGTTGTGTTTGATTAAAGATTTGAGAAGGGATTTGGAAAGAGAAATGAAAAAAATGGATAAAATGTGAATAAAATATACTCACATTTCACATAGTTTCACATACTTTTTCCCTTTCTCTTTCCAAATTCCTTTCTAAATCTTCCAATTAAACACAGCATAAATGAGTATTGAGGACGACCTTTTTTTTTTAGATAAAAAATATCAAAATAAAATTTTAATCTTTTATTATTAAACGTGGAGTAGTGGGAAGTTGAGCTTGAAAATAAAATTGAGATAACAATCTAAGTTTTTGTTACAAATAAATCATTTTTTATGACCCAAAATTTTAATTTTACTTTTTCCTGTTGTCATTACTCAAAATTTTGATTTTACTTTTTCAATGAGAAACAATGATGCTGATAATAATGATGAGTTTTGGTAAGATGAATTGAAATTTTAGAGTGAAGAAGAAGATGAAAAAAAAATAATTGAAACTTAGGGAAGAATATGAAGAGAGTTGAATATGAAAAATAAGTAGGTTTTGGTGTACTATGAGAAAAAAAATAACATTTTATTTTTAAAATTTAACATGTATTGTCTTATTAATAAATTTATATTAGGATAAAAAAAAAATTTAATTTTAGTTGGGCGTTCAGAATTATTATTTTGGTGCAAATTGAATCACCCATGAGCTGTCTAAGCCTGTTAGACCTAGAGCCTGCGCAGTACAAGATCTGGACCGAGGTTTTTCAAACAGGTCTGATTCCTTAGAGAAAAAGGCAAAGGCCCAACAAAAGTTCCACTCACAGAGCCATGGATTGGGCCTAAAATTGTGCTTAAACTGGGTATGATCCAGCCCAATTCGATCCACAATTGGGCCGAATTTGTGAATCCATCCTGAACCAGATCTAGCACAGGACAAACTGGGTAGGTCGGCGGTTTTTACCTGCCTAGTGGCAAGAGTCCGATTTCGTGTAAACAAAGTGGGCTATTTTAATTGATTTTGATTTTTTTGACTATTTTACTCTGGTTAAAAAAAAGTTGTATTTAGAAAATTTATTTATTTATTTTTTTTTTTTTTTGTAATTGATTTGATAGTTGTGAGAAAAAAATAAAAGCTCTGTTTGATGGAGCTCTGGAACGTTAGTTCCAGAATTTGATTTGCATACGGTGTTTGTTTATGATTTTCAAAAATTAATTCCACGATCACTTTTGAAAACGCGGTCGAAGGCGGAAAAATTTGGGTTAACTGGTCGTCCAGCCGACTAACCAGAACAGTGCAATTTTTTTTTTTTTTTTGTTGCGCAATTGACACATGTTAATTTTTATATATTCAATAAAAAATATTTTCCGAACTTTTTAAAATTTTTAATGAACTTTAATAGAATTTTGAGTTATGTGTTTGGTTATAAGTTGTAAGTTTTTGTATCAAATATCATATGTCACATCAAAAATTCTCCACTCAATTCAAAACTCTTTTCAAAACTGATTTACCAAATAAATTTTCCACACTCAAATCATAATTCCAAAACTCATAAACTCAAAATACAACTATATTCTTAAATCATATTTAGAAAACTCTACCAAACGCAATCAAAATAATTATGGATTAGATGTGACATTTATCTTATTGACCATTTTAACTTATTTCGCCTTTATTGATTATTTTAACCAAAAAAGCCTCCTAGCCAACTTTCCAAACAGCCCCAATATATATATATATATATATATTGATTTATGTAAAATGGTGGAGTCGGGTGAGATCATTACACTTCTTTAAAAAAGAAAAATGAAAAATTTCACAATTTTGTGTGAATAATACGTGCAAAATGATGGGCCTAAACATGAGAATTTCATATTCAAAAAGTGTAATATCCACATTCAAAATGGTAGATTTTATCATTTTAGATCAATTAACATGCTTGTATTGTTCGCAAATACAAAATCAGATTCCTAATATATGAAGTTCACATTTTTAATCAATCATATCGTTCACAAACTAAATTTATTTTTTCTAGTAGCAAGGATCACTAAATTTATTTACAATTCAATGGTGAAATTTTAAATTTACAGTCATGAAAGATCAACTTTTATTACAAAATGATCTAAACTTTTAAATTTTAGAACAAAGATATCTTAATTCTACTCATATATCTCCTTTAACATCTCTCCTCTATCCATCATCATGTGATGATTATAAAAACATGTTCAAAGTAAAGTTTTTTTTAACAGTAAATCTTTATTCAAATTATTTGCAATTAATATAATTTAGTAAGTTGCTTTTTAAGTTAAAGGGAGAAAGAGAAGAAAAAGAAATATGCGTGTGACATGGAGAAGAGGGAGGAAGAGAAAAATTTAAAGGAAGGTGAAACCTCATATGTATGACATGAGGGAAGGAAGAGAGAGAGATGAAAATACTTGACTAAATTTGAAGAGTGGAAGTAATTTCTGTCATAACTACGCATATTCAAGAAAATTATGATATCTAATTATAAATTAATACACACGCACACCCGTAACATTGGGCCAGGATATTTTTTCTTAATCACTTGGAAGCTGGAAGTTTGAAGTCATAAACAAATCATCCATGCAATTAGTGGAGGATCATTAGATGCAATTTTTATTTCTTTTTTCTTTGCTTTTTTTATAATCAGAGAAAAGAAGCACCTTATTAATGAATTCAAAGAAATTACATCAATAAAAACGGAGAAAATACAAAGACTGCATCATGACATGACAATACATGGCTTAGTTACTACAACTATTTTAAATTAAACAGATTAAACAATAGACACTTCTCCATAAAATCAAACCTAAATTAATTTAGCCTATGCAATTAATCATTTTCTAGCAATTGTTCGAGCCGAAATCAATATACAAACATGACCCTTTTTCTTTTTTTGGAGGGGTGTGAAAAAACAGGACTCGATTTGTGTGATCAGTTGGTTAATTTTTTGACAAGGTGTAAATAGTTCTTGCCCTTCTTGTCTCTACTCAAAATTGCCTAATCAGTCCAAAATAGGATTGGAGATTGATGAGGGAAGCAAATTAAGCAAATCAGCAAATCGATTTTGTTTCCTAGTACCGGGAACAACCTACATACTAGGTAGCATATACTACTATCAATTTCATTATTAAACAACATTGGCAGCTATATATGGAAATGTTACAAGGACCACATAAAAAGGGAAAGAACATGAAAAAAAAACACTCCTAATTTAGTTGTAACATAATCAACAGCACATTAGTTCCTGTTGACCCACAAAAATTGACCATTGGTTCAGATTCCGTAGGTCACTTGGAACTTCTTTGAGTTACAGATGAGCAGGGAGCCGATTTGAAATCATCGAGGGATGAAGTCTGCCCATGATTATCCGAAGGAGCCACTTCCATAGCATCTGAAGTGGGATGCGCAGAAACTCACCTGCGGAGAACAATACGAAGAGAGAGTAGAGAAGAGGACCAAGTGAGTATGGCAAAAGAATTGAAGCCAGAGGCACCACAGCAAGCCAACCAAACAACACCCTCCCTCGGCGAGCAATCAAGGCATAAGTTTGCTGGCTTTGACTTGCAGAAGATCTCAGCTCAGCATCATAAGCGAAGCAATACAAAAGCAAACTAGCAATGGAAACACTCACAGATTTGGGATGCGTGTCGAACGGGGATATTTCATTCTTCCCTTGATACTTGATCTGCACAAAGTTGAGCAGAGCTGGGACTATAAAGGCCAGAATGGCAAGACAGGAAGCAGAGGTGGTACTCTGTTGTAGCTGTTGTTGTGAGAAGTAGTATGTCATGTTGAGAAATGCAACATTGATTTGCCCAAAGAAGTTTCTCTGGGGGCTGTGCAGAGGTGTTCTTCTTCTTCTTGTTGTTTCAGCCATTGATTTAGTAGCAGTAGTAGAACCTATCTATCTGCAAAAAAATGTACAAGTTATAAGTTACAAAGAACAAAAAAAATAGTAAGTAGACTCTAACGATTCAGACTAGGAGGTCTGCTATATATAGAGAACATTGGTGCTCAAAATTCTATAAATTAATTGAAGTGGGCGAAAAGAAGGCCTCAAATAGTACACTTTAATTCTTATTTCATTGTCTAGTCATATGACTTTGTTTTTTTCCGCGAACTTTTTTTTTTTTTTTGCATGTTCCCTTTTGCTGATCATAGAAAAACAAACAAGGGCAGGGGTGGGCGATCCTACTATACTAAATTATCCAGCGAAGCATGTCATTGTCCAAAACTAAATTCCATTGAGTATACAGGATTTTATTTTCTCTCTAGTCAACGTCAGTTTGGAAATAAGATAAGATTTTGTAATACTGAAACCAATTTTTTTCTGTTGTGAATAAGCATATAAATTTGACCAGAGTAATACTTCTTGCACAAAAATAAAACAAAGAAATGTGCACATAAAAAAAATATTGCGACTTGGGTTTATTGCGATTGTTGTCCCTGGACCTAGAATAAATTTAGATCACAACAATTTATTATTAGTTTCCTTTCCATTTTTGAATAAGGAACTTTCATCGGCAAAGTAACACAATACAATTCAAAACACAAGCTTCCCTGAAAAATTAAAATCAAATTCACATGGACTTTGCAGAGTAAAGAAAAGGAGCAAAACAGACACAAACACAAAGAAACAGCTACTTGCGGCATGTAGAAATGATTCCAAAACTGTTAACACGAGAGACAAAATGAACATTTTAGGCATTTTTGCTAGTGAAATTTCATTTTTGCGTCTTCAATAGGCTCCCTATTAGAAGAGACATTGGCCCCGTTTGGTAGAGCTGTAAAAAAGTGATTATAGATTATAACTTAACAAATTATGGCTTATAGCTGTGAACATAAGTTGTTAACCTGTTTGGTGCAGCTGTGGGATTATAGCTTTAAGCAGCAGAGTAGTGTTTAGTTAATAAGCTGTAAAATAGCTTTTTACTATATAATTGTCCTTTCTACCCTTATATAATATAAAAATGATTATTTTGTCATTTTTTACTTAATTAGTATCAATTAATACTAAAATTATTAATTAGTATCAATTAATGGCTTAATTAGTCTCAATTAATACTAAAATTATTAATTAGTATAAATTAATATTAATATTTAATTTTTATTAGTATCAATTAATATTAATAATCAACAATTGTTATTAATTAGTATCAATTAATAATTAATTCATTACAAAGTATACAATATTAATTTATTAATAATTAATACCAATTAATATTGATTTTTTTAATTAATATTGATTTTTTCTTTTTCTTCAGTAATATACAATTTTTTATTTTTTAATTAATATAAAATATACAATATGAATTTATTAATAATTAATACCAATTAATATTTATTTTCAATTAATATTGATTTTTTTCTTTTTCTTCAGAAATATACAATTTTTTATTTTTTAATTAATATTAATATTTGAGTATTGACGAGGGCATTTAAGTAATTTTAACCCCCACCACCAGCTGCGCGCTTAAGTCAAAAATTTAAGTACCCCCTGACCAGCTTTTGAGATAAGTTGAAAAATAGCTTGATTTAAGCTATAAGCTGATTAACTTAAGCTGCACCAAACACAACATTTTAGCTTAATTTAAGCTAAAAGCTGAAATAAGCAGCTTATAAACTCTACCAAACAGGCCTATTTTGCATATTTTTATTTTTTACTCTCCACATGTAACTAGTGTTTAATGCTAGGTAAATGTGTAATCCCACCATTATATTGCTTGTTTTATCTATGCTTTAGTCGCCAATTTCACAAGTATTGTTTTATTTTATTTTTGTTATATTTGATAAATGAATGTGATAGAGAATTTTAAGAATGTCCTCTTAAACTTTTTGTGAAGTTATTTATTTTTTATAGAAATTTTTTTTTTTTTGAAAAACGTACGATTTTGCAAATATCATGTCGACAGCTATGCCAAATATTATTTTTTTATAGCATTTTTCTTTTAAAAATTAGCCTATTTAGTTTATATGGTTAGGTAAAATAGATTCTTGTTGGAATAAAATGATTGGACAAAATACAGAATGTATTTCTCTTTTTTTTTTCTTTTTTTTAATGTATTTTTACTAAGCAAAATACATATAGTATTGTTTGAGTTGCTCAACTAGTGGAGCAACCTTTTCAAACTATAAAGGGTAAATTACAAATACACCCCTTGAGATTTGCTTAAAATATGAATTGTCTTTTGTAGTTTGAAAAATTACAAATACCTCCCTATCATAATTTTTTATTTAACAGAATTAATTGAAAAAGTAAGGTTGAGTTTGGTAGAATTTTGTAAATATGATTTGAGAGTATGAGTTGTATTTTGAGTTTATGAGTTTTAGAATTATGATTTGAGTGTGGAAAATTTGTTTGGTGAAAAGTTTTGAATTGAGTGGAGAATTTTTGATGTAACATATGATATTTGATATAAAAACTTACAACTCATAACCAAACATACAACTCAAAATTCTATTAAAACACATAAAAAATAGAAAAATTTACCCATAAGTCCTAGTTTTTGAAACGTTGAACCATTTAGTCCTAAAGTTTTCTTATGCTCCATTTAGTCCCATTTTACATCAGCATGATGTAATGATGTAAATGATCTGATGTTTCATTCTATAATTTCAAAATTTATTGAAATCTGATGAACATTAGATGTTTTTCATCCTATATTTTCAAACATTATTGAAATTTGATGAACATTAGATGTTTGAAATCTAATGTTTGTAACATGACTTTGATGTTATTAACATTGTATCTGATGTTATTAACATTGTAATGGGACCTTTCAGTCTATAAGAAAACTTTTAGGACTAAACAGTGCATAAGTTATTAATTTGGGATTTATTGGTGCATCCCCCTAAAAAATATTTAAAAATTTAGAAAATATTTTTTTCGAATATATAAAAATTAACATATGTCAATTACAAAAAAAAATAAAAAAAATTTACTGTTCCGGTCCACCGGTGGGACGACCGGTTAGGTTAAATTTGAAAAAAAAAAATTCGAAAATCGCACCTGAGACAAAGTGTTTTATGCAGAGTTTTGGAAACGTGATTTCAGAACACATTCCAAACATCATACTTGAATCAAGGTGTAGAACCATGGTTTGAAAACACAACCAAACACATTCTAAAATTTTTAACTATTCACCTATACAATAATAAAATTATTTGAATTATTAATTAAAATAAAATTTTAACATTATTAAAAACTGCTAATTAACTTGATGATTTATTAATAAAATGACCTATTTGTTATGAAATTAGAAACCTTAGGAGATATAATGTAATTTCTAAAATCACATGAGATAATTTATAATTTAAGTAAATTTTAAGAGATGTGTTTGTAATTTGCCCAACTACAAAACCATTCCCAAACAGTTATATGTATTTATTATGTGTATTCTATATAATTATTACTCTTATAAAGAGAAGAATATTATTGGTGTAAATGAAATCAGATTACATTTTTAAAAAAATCACAGAAACATTTGATCATTAGCCCATCAAATGTACAAATATTCCTTTGCGGTTAATGCCAAGGAAGTAAAGAATCAAAAAAGTGCAGTCTCTCCCCAGTTTGGGGGAGTTTTTGGTATTTTTATAAAGGAGAATGCTAGCCAACGAGGGCTGGTTAAGATTAATTGATAAAATATGTATTGAAATATAATATATATATATATATATATATATATTATCTAAGATTCAATAAATGTAAAGGGAAAAATAACCGTCACATCATGTCATAAATTCAGATTATATTCTTAATCTTAACCAACAGCCTTAGAAGGTTTTTTTCTTTTCTTTTCTTTTTTTTTTTATGATAACCGAAGTATCTGGGCTCTAGTTTTTGACCTGTTTGACTAATCATCGGGGGAGCAATCACAACAACCTGCTGCCGCGACTCCCACTTAAATTTCAAGTTTAATTTCAGGGGAAATCGAACCCCGTAACCGTGCGCCTTACCCACACAGTCACGTGTACGCTCTTACCACTGGGTCACTTTGGGGGTGGATAACAGCCTTAGAACGATAGTTAGCAAAACCTTTTTATAAAATAAATTATACAGATTTTAAAATCAACGTCCTAAATAAAATAAAGTAGACCCAAGTTTACCTAATTAGTACCTCTTTTTCAGGAGAAATTATTTAATAATTTTGGAATATGATGTTTAGTCCTATGTTGTTCTTCATCCCTAACATAAATAGTGAACCCTCATCCTTTTTTATCAATCAAAACTTTATGGAGCACCACGTGTCCATACTTCGAGAACTGGGAAACTACTGTGCAAAGGCACTGCTCCCATTTTTGTCATGCAAGAAGTAGACAGATGTGATAATGTTTGGATTTTGTTTCTTCAATTAGAAGTAGGGGCCCCTTTCACTCATCCATCCAACCCCTCTTCGTCTTCCTTCAACAAATGTTTTTTTCTGTCTCCCTCTCTCATCTTAAGGTTCCAATGTATTTTTCATTAGAAGTTTTGCTGGAGCATTACTTTACAGCATGGGAACCATTTGTTTCATGATGATGGATATCTATACTATTATATTAAATGGTTGTTTGTAATGTGCTATATAAGTGTACTAGTATATGCCCGTGCCTGAAGGCATGGTGTAAATAATATTGGGATTAGAATATAATTGTAATCACAACCCTTCAATCTTATTATATAGATTATAAATTTAATATAAAAACACTTTGATGAGACAAACAAACCCTTCTGTCAAACTCATAAATAGACAAATACCATTGTATATGAGCCAATATGCAAAAACACTTTGATGAACACTATGATATTGGTTTTTGCACATAAATTGCTTCATACGAACAACATAAATGTTTCACTGAAACAATGAATAGAACTCACTTGAGAAGATGGGATGCCATTAGCAACTCAAGCACTCCACCCCATACATAAGGTTTTCGAATTCTTTCCACATACGCATCAAAATCTCCTTCAATGAACCTAAAACCCATGAAGAGAATGAATAAACACTTGCATTCCAATTTAACCATGTGCAATAACACTACCTATACACTTATCAAAAAGCTCACCATTCAATCTCTTTCTGCCTCGTTAAGACTTCATCCACAACCTACAAATCACACTAACTAATGTACTTCAAAAAAAATAAAAATCAAGTTAAACCGTACCTATTGTTTTCAATGTGTTTGATAGAAGAAGTCTTGAATTGCAGCAAAGGGAAAGGTTGTACACAACTAAATTATCAATCTCAAGGGAAAAGGTTGATTTAAAGGCTTGATTTGAACTCACCTAAAGAAGCAAGCAGCAGGCAGTTACCAGAATCAAGTGGTCTGCCACAACCCCTTTTGGAAGAAGATGACTCAGAAGAAGAAGAAGAAGGAAAAGGAGGTGAGAAAGAAAAACCTGATGGTGGTGATGATATAGATGGTAGTCTCAAGTTACCATCTGATTCATACTTTCGTGGCCTTCCTTTCTCCTTCACCAACAAACCACCGCCACCACCACCAACTACACCATCACCACCTGTAGTGGTGATCTATACGCTTCTCTCCATGCTCATGTTCATCACGTCAATAACAAATTGTATTAGTATTAAAGTATGAAATAAAAAAAAATAGAACAAATAAGTCCTAAATTCAGACTTGGACATCAAATCAAAGGGAAAAAAAAAGCCTTGTCATTAACTAATGTACTTTAAAAAAATAAAAATAAAAAAAGCACACCAACAAATAGGGAAAAAAAATTCTAAATCAACAACCAAATTAAACTCACCTTGGTAATGAAAAAAAAACAAAGAATAACATTCAGATTAAAAAGTAACAAAGAATAACCCTCAATGGTGTATTAAGCATGCTAGATGATCTTCAACCATATATGTATCAAGCACACTACACTACCAGTTTTCTGATCATTAAACCAAATCTATATAGATAAATTACAATCAACTACTAGTTTTTCTGATCATCTACTGTAAGGGAATGTGTTTGATGTTTAACCAAATCTATATAAATTCCAGGGCATACATTATAAAAGGTTAAGGAAGAAATTATAATGCCTTTAATCGAAAAAAATTTTACTGGGAAAAAAATTACAATGATCATTCTATTTAATAAAAAATAGAACCAGCCAAGTGACAATCTTATCACATCAACACTGCATCACTGCAAAATAAAATGTTATCAAATATAATTTTGACAATGCCCTCAAGAGGGAGGTTTTGACCAGACCCTGTATCACTGAAAAATACAATGTTATCTGAAAAAATTAACAAACTAAAAAAATTGTGGGAGTTTCACAAACTTAAAAAATTTCACAAACTCAGAAGCTGTGGGAGTTTCCACTGAAAGTCAAAAAATTGGATTTGATTATATTATGGAAAATACAATGTTATCTGAAAAAAAATTCACAAACTCAAACAATTGTGGAAGTTTCACAAACTCAGAAGCTGTGGGAGTTTACAACAGCCAATAAAAAGACTTGAGGGAATAAATAATTTAATTAGTTAGAATTAGAGGGATTTACCTGTTGCAAAGAATGTAAACACTTTAATGGGAACCTCACAAAAATGAAAAGACACGAAGGAAAAAAAGGTAGGTTTTAGACATCCTTACTTGCATATCTTCAGGCTTATTATCTTCTAAAATCTGTGGAATCAAGAGAATTCAATATTTCAGGCTTATGGGATTAGTAAAAACCTTCCTTCAGCCCCCAACCAGTTAGTTGAGTTAATTTTTACAACGCCAAAAAAAAAAAAAATACAATGGTCATTCTATTTAATAAAAAAACAGAACCAGCCAAGTGACAATTTTATCACATCAACACTGCATCATTGGAAAATACAATGTTGTCAGATATAACTTTTACAATGCCCTCAAGTGGGAGGTTTTGACCAAACCCTGTTTTTTTTTTTGAAAAAAAATTCACAAACTCAAAAGCTGTAGGAGTTTCCAGTGAACTAAAATGTATTAGATTGATTTTAAAAAAACCTAAATGACCCGTAAACAAAACCCTAAAAAAACCTGTCTGTTTATAGTAGTCACAGCCTGACATGGAGAGAAGGGGAGAGACAACAACACTAAAAGGGGAAAAAGACTGAAACCAAACCCATTTGATACATATGCTAAGTTTCAATTACAATCTGAACCCAACAGATTCTAAAAAAAATTATGAACGGACACATTACAGAATAAAACCCATTTGCTATGAAAATACATATGCATAATTACTTTCACATATACACATGACAAAGTTTCAGATTTACACTTGAAAATGAAATGCATAATTGCATACACTTGAAAATGACAAATCAAGATAAGTTTCTTCATCAGCAAAAGGGCAAAAATCAATTGTGACAAAAGTAACTGTAAAACTAATGATGCCTAAGCTCTCCTACATTCCAAAACAATTACCAAATCATTTATAAGAAGTGTCTAAACGAATATCGGAATACTTAAGACGAAGCTTTAAAGATAGAAGGTTTGGAATATATAAAACTTAACAAATTGCTTAAAATTTGAAACATTCTAAATGACTCAAATAGCATGATGAAATTCTCAACAACCAATAAGAAATTCTAAAAAAATAAGAAGACTTTTGCTAATGAAAGTTTGAAAAGTATGAAACTACAAATTCAAACCAATTAAGATATTAATTTCAAAATCAATTAATTGAAAAATTCAAATCCTAATCATTAACACAAAGAAGCCATGCATTTGACCATGAATTTGAATCTTAGTAAATAAAAACTCGAACTCAGCTTTATAGCTTTAAAACAAATTAACTCATTAATTTATAATTCTGTTAAGAGTCCATTGGTTGAATTTACAAAATCATTGCATTCATATAATGTCCTAATGTGACTAAACTAATCATGTAAATGAAAAAGTACTTTAAATAAAAGTAATTACACAAATGATTAATTTGGAAGTCATTAATTACATCAACTACGACAATTTTAAAATTGAAATTGTTGCATTAAAAAATAACTATAATAAAAGGACTTTAAAGTGGTCCAATAATCATTTTAGTAACTATATATAAAATAAATAATAAAAAAATCAAATCAAATTAAACGGTTTAAAGGAATGTTATTCAGAGGGAAAAAAATGCCTAATATGAATTGCTAGCATATCACTTTGTGCCTAAAGGCACTCCCATATAAACAACTTAAATGGTTGAATCTTTTATCTATAAAAAATAATAAATAAATTATACAACATAAAAGTTTGAAGAGATTACCTTAATTGGAGAGTTCAAGGGTGTCATTGGTTTGTTTCCTTCTATCAATGAACAACCCTTGACTCTTTCAAAAGCTTCTTTATCTCATCCAATTCCTATAGATTCATATCCAACCAACAGTGGTAGAGTATTTAGCATGAATAAGGAAGAAGATCAAAAAAGCAAAAGTACTTAGGAACGTGACATATTTCAAAAAATTATTTAGGAACATAAAGTCTAAATAGGAGAGTATTTAGGAATATGACATATTTTCATAGTACATACCGTGGAAAAAAGTAGAAAATTTAAAATTTACTTCGCAAAAGTGTCACCCTTCCAAAAATATATATTTAAAAAAAAAATCCATTTTCACTACTAAGATTACTGTGGAACATAAAACTTTATAAAATTCATCTGAGTTTACCACTTTGGATGCCATTTAGGATAAAGATGAAAGAGATTGTCATATCTTTTCAAACAAATTGAACGAAGTATGCACAAATTGTTGCTCACTCGAGATTGCCACTCTTTCAACACTCATCAATCAAAGAAGTGCACGTTTAGTTTAATATTGTAACTCCCAGAACAATAACTACAAAATCATTAGAGAGATAAGAAAAACTTAACCTTAAAAAAATGTAGACCTATAAAAGGGAGCCGATATTACCATTCGCTTCTAGTCTTCATTCACCTGTAAAATACAGAAAAGAGCCAATATGATAATTAAAAGAGACTACCCAATTCAAAACAAACACACGCATTGTCACACTATTAAAAGGTTTTTCATAGACCACCCAATTCAAACTAAACACAAACAATGTTGCACAATAATAATAGATTACCCAATGCAAACACTACCAAAAAACACAACACATTGTCAACACAGATATAAATTAATGACTGATAAAAGAATTAAGTTACAAAAATCAATCAATATTTTCTTTGGGTTTTATTTTTTTCTACTCTTACTTTTTGTAACTTCCCTTAATTGATCACATAATGTTAGAGGGAAAATTTAAGAAATAAGTGTTCCTAAGGTCTTTGGTATACAAAGAAGAGATTTCATTACATTATGTGATTAAATTCAAAAAGCAAACTCTTTGCTTGGCAATTCAACAACAAACTCTAACTAACTTAATTCCCCCATGATTTACAAATCAATATAGCCCCAAAACCCCCATTTACTTGGCAATTCAACAACAAACCCAAATCACCCATTCAGATTCATTTTGCTTCCAAGCTTGAACTGAAAATTCTGAATACTTCTGAAAATTCTAAATAAAATTGGAATATTTGTTAAGCAATACATGACCATAACAAAATATCCAACCAACCCCTTGCCGCAACAAAAACAAAATTTATCACAGCTTACCAATCCTCACTCCCAAAGAAAGAAAGAAAAAACAATGGAAAAACACAAAAAAAACCCAATAAATATAGAAAAACTTCATATCAGTATTTCAAAAGTATTTAGCAAACTCATAAGTGTTTAGAATTAGAATGCATCAGAAACAACAATAATGCCTTTATGTGATTTTTTTTTTTTTTTTTGGTTGATAAATAATGCCTTTCATTGTGAATTGACATTTGATGTTTGAGGTTTTTATATTGGTACAAAACTTGGACAATGCGCTATTGTTATGAGATTCAATTTGTCCTGTTTTTGTTTTGAAACAAAATAGCATGGTGAAGGACCTTTGGTAAAACATCTTATTCAACAGTTGCAGCAACCATCAAAATTCAGCTTTAAATTTTTTCTCTACTCTTTCATTCTCTTCAACAAAGCAAAAAAATTAGGTGCTACAAAAATCAACATTTTTTCTCTACTCTTTCATTCTCTTCAACACCGCACCTCATTACCAAACTCTGGATACTAATCTTAAAATGCAAGCTCCCATAGAGAGAGTGAAAATATTTTACAGAGCAACAATATGAAAGTAGTTTAAAGACCCAAGTACTCCATTTCAGCCTTTATCTCATCCACTCAGCCAAAGAAAATGCACTTTAAACTCTGGATACTAATCCTATGCTTGCTTGCCCTTGTTTACTTGCTGGGTTATAATAACAGAACAAAAACCAAACAAAGAAAAGATAACCCTGCTCTTGAAATCATAGAGAATGTTAAGCTCTTTGTGATATTCACGTCTTTCATAATGAGTGAGAATATTTTACAGAGCAACACCATGAAAGTAGTTAAAAAAACCCAAGTACTCCATTTCAGTTTAAAAAATTCTTAGAATCTGAAACCAACAGATTCTGTAAATATTTAACCATATTTATAACATCTATAAATACCCACAAATACCCACATATTTATAACTTGAGAAATATGAAATACATGACCATAAATATTCAGAATATTTAGAATATACTTCAGAATTGCTATAGATTTGGTATTCAGAATATTCAGAATATTTGGTGGCAATTCAATAGCAAGTAACCATATTACTTGGCAATTCAATAGCAAAATTGTTTAAAAGCAATAAACAAATATACTTCAGAATATTATTTTCCTTCACCCATTCTTTTCCTTCATTTCTGAAGTAACCATATTCATACATATTCAAAATATACTTCAGAATTGCTATAGATTTGGTATTCAGAATATTTGGTGGCAATTCAATAGTAAGTAACCATATTACTTGGCAATTCAATAGCAAAATTGTTTAAAAGTAATAAACAAATATACTTCAGAATATTCTTTTCCTTCACCCATTCTTTTCCTTCATTTCTGAAGTAACCATATTCATAAATATTCAGAATATACTTCAGAATTGCTATAGATTTGGTATTCAGAATATTTAGAATATTTGGTGGCAATTCAATAGTAAAATTGTTTAAAAGCATAAACAAATATACTTCAGAATATTCTTTTCCTTCACCCATTCTTTTCCTTCATTTATGAAGTAACCATATTCATAAAATATTCAGAATATTGTTTAAGCAATAATCAATCCATCTATAAATACCATTATTCTATAAATACCATACCAAATCTGAAATCCATCTGAAATCCATCGATTAGTAGTAAACTTGAGAAATATAACCATATTTATAACATCTATAAATACCCCAAATCTGAAATCCATGTATTGACTAATTCATGAAAACATGGTACTTAAAACAAACAGAAAAAAAAAAGCAATTTTGGCATAGAAAATTCAATTTTGGCATAGGAAACCGTAAATCAATCTGTAAAATTCAATACAAAACATGTAATTAAAACACAAAACTTTAATAAACAATCTCCTTGCTAGTATTCATGAAATGAAAGGAAAAGACCGCAGAGGTAGAAGCGTAAAAAAAAATCACACCAATCAAACCCAAAGAACAGAGAGGGGTTGGAACTGTAGCAAGGGAAATTAGTTAAAAACAAAAATAAAGAGAGAAGGGAAGAGGCAGAGATCGAGTGAAAAGACTCAATCTGACCTTGCAAGAGCAGCGTCGGTAGCGTGGATAGCGAAGGGAGCCGAGTTCGAAGGATTGTAAGGGAAGGAGGAGTAGCGTAGCGAAGAGGGAGGGTGGGTATCGAAGGGTCTTCAATGGCTGTGGTGATGAGAGACAATAATGTGACAGAAAACGTGGGAGAGAGGGAGCTGAAGAGAACGTGGGAGAGAGGGAGAGATGAGCTCAAATGGGTGGGAACTAAATGTATATAGACCATTGATCTAAATGTATATGAACTTAGGATTCATCTTGGCCGTTAAAACCAAATGTATCTCTGATACATTTGGGACATTTTCAAAAACCTTTCTTCCATATTATATAGATTTTTGACTTTTTGGTTTAAAAAGTAGAGAAAAAAAAAAAGATGTATGTTTATGATAACTTTTTGACTTTTTACGAAAAGATGTGTAATAAAATATTGTAATAGAATCAAAATGACCATTATACCCTTGTTGACTTTTTGATTTTTGAGTAGTTGAATTCAAATGACAAAATAATAATTTTACCCTTTAGGCTTCCCCCACAAGTTTCTCCCAAATAGTATGGATTTTTTGACTTTATAAGTAACTTTTTGGCTTTTTAACTTTTGTAGGTTATGCCAAACCAATAGTGTTTCAGCTCTTAGGGGGTAGTGTCGCTTGAGTATGGATCCTCTGCCGCCTGTGACAAGTCCTGCGGCACCCCAAAACAATATCGTTTTGAGGCAAAATTTCAAAAAACAAAAAAAACAAAAAAAACAAAATTAAAGAAAAGAAAGAGAGGAGAAAGAAAGAAACACAGAGAAAGAGAGAGAGAGGAGAAAAAGAACACCTCTTCAAACAGAACCCATGTTCTTTCTCTCTCGCCGACAAACTTCCATTACTTCTCTGCCACCATCGCAGCCCTCGCCTTTTGCCTGCCCACCGCCTCTACCAACGACCTCGTTTGTTCGTCTATTGAAACAAATTTGGATTAGTCGGAGTTAGGATTCACACAATCAAGGAGGAGAGAACACGAAAACACAATGGATCTACTTAGATGGCGGATCTTTTCCATTTTGAACTGTTTTTGGAATCCCTCAATTTCATTCATAAAGTTCTGCAAATGTTTTTTTTTTTTTTGGAACAGACAAAGTGGGTTTGAATGAAATTATTTTAAAATATTTTATCAAGCCTTTGATCTATGGGGATGTGAATAAATTAGCTTTTGAGAGATGTATTGATCTAATTTTTAGTCAATTTTGATTTATTATTTGGGATGTTCAAAGTGTTAATATGTGTATATATATATATATATCTCAGAATTATTAGCCATGGCAACAGCCCTAGAGATACATTTCCTTAAACTCTTCCAGCGAGACTACTGAAAATTCGCCATAAACTCCGCTAAACAAACCGAAACACAAAGGCAACATAAAAGCAAGACTCTCTGCCGCCACAACCAACCGGACGTCTTCACAGTCTTCCGGTCGAACTTCCACCACGAACCACAACAAACTCGCAAATAATGAGCCCAAAGAAAGACCCACAACCAGACAAAATGATCCAAATGATCCCAACCATTTATCATTCATAGGCCTCACAGCCTACACAAACAAGACCTCAAAAGCTTTAAAAGTTTCTGGAAACATAAACAGATCTATATATGTCACACAAATCTGATGTAATAATAACATCTATATCTCTAAATCTACTCACCAGCTCACTCTCACTCAAGGATGAGAAGAACTAGCTCAACACAAATCACCATAATCCATGGGGGGGAGCTTTCTCTCTTTAGAATCTAGAGAGGCGCTTTACTTTCCTTATTTATAACAAGAAGATGAGAATTCTGTGGTGGTTCGTCGACTTGGGGCACTCCGATGATCAAGCTAGTAAACTATATCTCTCACAAATAGCAAAAAGTACTCAAAACTCACCAGAAAGGACTTACCTTAGACCCATAAGGGTGTCTTACTTTTATAACCAGTAGTGACCTAATCCCTTTAAAAGCCTCACTTTAGTCTCAATACTCATCCTGGACTCTCGGCTAGGTAGAGATAAACTCTTCATGAGTCTTATCCTTATCCTAATTGAGACCCTCCCCTGTTCTAGGACTCTTTTTCCTTATCCGAATATCTCGGATTCCGGCATCTCCGCAGATAACCTCGGCCTAGCCTAGATAATCTCGGCAAACATGACCAAGCCACGTAGCATCTCGGCTAACACTTCAGCGTCACCTTAGCCACGTATTGTCACTCACAAAATACTTCCCCACATGTAGCATTTACAAAAGTTGATAGATAAAATTGTAAGTAATCTTGTTAGGAATCAGTAATCTTGTTACACAAAGTTGTAAGTAAAAATATGCCTACATTCCATAAGAACAATGGCCTAACAATGGCCTACAACAAGCAGATCTTCTTATGTGGTTAGTGAACTTTTCAAATGTATTCAATACCTAAAAACAAAATACACAAAACAACCCTTTACTTTGAGGTTTTTCAATAACGTAGAGCCTAGAGGCAAGAAGTTAACAATCCAATAATAGACTAACAATAGTATTAGAATGATCATATTTATTTATTAAATTGTGTTTACCTTCTCATGTATTAAAATTACATTGATTTAATGAATCTTACTACCTATATTAGACAAACAAAACATGATAGATATTATTACAATATCATTTTTGCAGTTTATCAACCACTTAGCAAACCACCAATATCATCCACTTGGTGCCCAAAGGTAATCCTGGTTAATAAAGTTGATGGAGTCTTGATAAGGTTTCAGGTAGCTTATGAAACAACTACAATTGAACATCCAACTCCCAACATTCATAGAATCATAGCCCACCCACACTCATTGACGCAGCAAAAGCAATCCATATTTCTGTTGATGACCAAGATAAAAATAAAGCTACAATTTCTCCACCATTAGACTTGCCCCAATAGTGGCAAACAGTATAATATAGAGAGAACCATAAGTTCTTTTTTCTATTCAGTTCCTTGCATTCATGGGCTTTGGATACATCATGAGAATAAAACATTTCATGGATTGAATGCCTCAAAAGTGAATCTTTGTTTTTATTTCTAATTTAAACTTTTTTCCCTAATTTCATATCTATACTCTCTCTCTATTCTACTATATCAGTTGGTAAGGATGTCACAAGTTTTTTCCCCCAAAAACAGTCTTTACCATGTAACTGCAAATCACCATCAAATATGGAACTTCTCTTCCTCCTTTCTCCTTCATAGAGACAAGTACTCCATCAGGCCTTTAAGATCATTGCTTGGCTATCCCCATGGCATTTTTCCAATTTGTGCACAGTTGGTGACCAATATCAGCCAACAAAATTTTCACATCAATCGGGCTGCATCTTACAGAGGCGAACCATAAAATTGAGCAAGCTGCTTCAAGCACTGTCCTCCCTGTCCCGGAAGATCAATACGATAAGTTTAAAGTTGTATTTTATAGGTTCTACTTTGAAAGAAAATAAAAAGTAAATAAATAACGAAATAAACGATACTTGACTAAGGGCTCTTTTGGAAAGGAAGAAAAACGCTGCGTTGCTTTTTTGAGCAAAACGCCAAGTTGCGCTTTTGCTCATTTGGAAAGTGTCAAAAAGTAGGTTGAAAAATTACGTAATTATCCTTAATGTTTATAGTTTGTGAGTTTGGATAAAATGTAATTTTTTTAAGTTGGGTGAGGATATTTTAGTCATTTTAGTGTGATGTGACACCATAAATAAATATTAATCCAAAAAAAAAACAACTTTTTACCAACTTCCCAAATCACTCCCAAAAAGCTTGGTTAAAAGCAAAAAAGCTGCTTTTTACCATCTTCCCAAAATACCACTAAGGCTTGGTTTGGCATAACCTAAAAAAGTCAAAAAGTCAAAAAATCACTGTACATATCATCTTAAGTCACATCACGTCTCTACCACAGCACTTCAAACTCAACCCATACCCAACCCATATTTCATAAAAAGTCAAAAAGTGCACTTATTTAGTTTATCCCAAACAACCCCCTAGTGGAAGTACTTCCTGTCAAGAATCTTAAAAAAAGAATCACATTCAATGTGTTTAGTTTGAATTTTTTAATTTTTGTTTTTTTTATTTTTAGTAAATATTTTTAAAATTTTAAGCATTTTTTTTTACTTTTTTAGATGCATCTTACTTAGATGATCTAAAAAGTAAAATATTTGTGAAAAAATATTTTTAAAAATTAATAAATACACAAAAATATGAAAAATATATTGAATTTATATATATATATATATTTTGTATATTTTTGGTATTTAGTGAATTTTTTAAAGATTTTTTTCACAAAAATTAAACTTTTTAAGTGTATTTATGTTAGATGTGTCTTAAAAAATTTTAAAAAAAAATTGCTTAAAATATTAAAAAAATTTAGTAAAAACAAAAAAAATACGAAAAATAAGAAAGTAAAATTTTCTAAAAAGTGTTCTTAGAGAACCCAAACAAAGCAAAGTGATTTTTTTTCAAATTCCTTACATATTAATATAGACACAAACACACATATGTACAATATTAGGCCAGGATATAAGAAAAACGAACACAGGCGTGTGACATGTGACACATTTAAGACATGTTTCAAAAAATGTAGTGTAGGATATGACACTTGAGGGATTTGCAAAATATATAGTCATATATATTAATTAGGGTAAATTACATTAACATTCCTTGAGGTTTATGTTTATTACAGTTTTCCCATTCACCTTTTGAAAATTATATCCCCCTCCCTAAGATTTAAAGTTTCATTACAGATTGCCCCCTGAAATTTAAAGCTACATAATAGTTCCCCCCTCACCGTAATAATCATCATACATAAAATTAAATTAACAGGGGGGTCAGTGTAATTTTCCAAATGTGAAGAGGGAAACTGTAATAAACATAAATCTCAAGAGGTGTCAGTGTAATTTACCCTATTAATTATATGGGATACATATGGATATGTAATTACTCCCTTCCTCTTGTTTCATTTGCCTAATCCATTTTTGTTTGAGTAATAATTTGTATGTATAGAACTAACATTGGGATTGGCAACAATATGAAAGATCTTTTAGACGTACATATTTCTCCGTGGGAGGATTGGGGTGTGGCCATAAGAAGAAAGGCTAATACATGCACCCTTAAAAAGGGGCACATCATAAAAACAGTTTAGATTTTTTGTGGTGAAAGTTACATTTTTTTATGATTTGTTATGCCATATTATGATCAAAGTTACGAATGGTGAAGTTATGATGTGCACCCTAAAATTATGAAAAGCAAAACTATGTCACTTTGTCATAAAAGTTATCCTTTTTTTATGACAAGAAAAGTCTTATTATTTTGTGATTTATATTACGAAATTTTGTGATGTTCAACATCTCTTAGATTTGTAACTGTTTTGACATATATTAGATTTGTATGTGTGGGTTTTTTTTTTTTTTTTCTTTTCCTTGAAATCATCATCCACTCCTACTGATGTGTTCTTCATTGCATTTTGTTGAGAATACTTCATCATCCCAGCTTAGCTCAGCAGCAGCAACTAAGCCTTCATCCCATATCAGCTCAACAGTTAAGTCAACCCCAGCTTCAGTTGCTTCAGTTAGTGCAACTACAGCCACATCAGATCAGTTAGTTACAAAGTCAGTTAGCTTAGGAGTTTGTTAGTGTGTATATCATTGTGTATTAGGAGTTTGTTATAACTAACTCCCAACTGATCTATATATACAATGTAATCTGTACAAATCATTCATTGAGAAAAATAATAAGAATTCATCTTGAGTCTAAAATTCTTCATGGTATCAGAGCTGTAAAGCTCCTCTGAGCTCAGATCTATGGCCAATCTATCATCAATGGCCAATCTATCTTCTTCTTTTTCGATTCCATCTAATCTCACAATGTTGATCTCTAATCTGTCTTCATTCATTACTGTGAAGCTTAATTCCAGTAATTTTGTGATTTGGAAAAGCCAAATTCAGAATATTCTTAAAGCTACAAATCTAATTGGCTATGTTGATGGTACAATTTCGCGTCCTTCTGCTATGATCACAAATTCAACTAGAACAGAGGTTCCTAATCCCGATCACCTCAATGGAATCTTGTTGATTCTCACATGTTGAGTTGTATTGCAGCAACTTTGTGTCCTTCAATCTACTCTACTGTATTGCAATGTCAACATTCATCTGAGATCTGGTTTGCTTTGCACGAGAGGTTTACTACGCTTTTCAAATCACACATCCATCAGTTGAAGAACAAATTAAACAATGTTGCCAAAAAGACAGATTCAATGGAAGAATATTTGTTCAAAATCAAAGAAATTGTCAATCAGTTAGCCCTTGCTTCAGTCATTATTGATGATGAAGATCTTGTTTTACTCACACTGAATGGTCTTCCTAATGAATTTGATGCTTTTACTGTCACGACCCAAACCCGCCCCTATAGGTTTGGCACCGTAACCGGCCAGTAATCCGAGGATTGCCTACGGCCTCTGAACAGATTAACAAAATATTAGGGGCTAGCGGAAGCAAATAATAATATACAATGTCCATTGAGCTGTGCAGGCTTATATGAGACAGAAAAAAAAAATTTAAAACTTTATATATATATATATATATATTCACATTAACTTTAAGTCACCATATATACACAGATTAGACCAAAAAGGAACTTAGCCCTATTTACAAAATATTCAAGACTTGCTTAACCAAACACGAAAACCGAACTTAAACTTTAAGTTACTAAGCAATAACCACTTGACACATTCAGAGCCTCCACGAGAGGCACATTAGTTGGCTGACAAGACAGATTCTAGACAGATGCCTCTAAACCTGGCCACGCGCCTGATCACCTACATACATAAATAATACAGTAAGCTAAAGCCCAGTGAATAATAACAGAGTAAAGGGTTTAATGAATGATGTCCATCACAGAGTTAGAAATCAGAGTTTATATCAGATACATAATCTCATCAGAAACAGTCTTATGCATATTCAGATTTCCAATCAGAAATAGATTCAGATACATGCTCATATTCATAATCAACTCAGGATTTGCATAAGATCATATGTGGTACACCCATTAGCTATCAGATCAGGCAGGTCCTAAGACCACAACAGGCAGGTCCGAAGACCACAACAGGCAGGTCCGAAGATTACAACAGGCAGGTCCTAAGACCACAACAGGCAGGTCCGAAGACCACAACAGGCAGGTCCTAAGACCACAACAAAGTTGGTACCAACAACCATAAAGGTCTATATCTTGCGCGCAAGTAGCCATGGTATTGTTACCCCCAGGCAAGGGCCATAGGCCATGGTATTGTTACCCCCGGGCGAGGGCCATCCGGACTAAGGGTGCCACAAATACTTTTCAGAAAAACTGGACATTCATTCATTCATTTCCAACATATCATAGATTTTCAAAGAATCAATCATTTCGTATCATAGTATACTGAAAATACATAACATTGAACATAACTTTACAAAGTTATTACTCACAGAGGGCTACAGAGGCAAATCAGACAGACTGGATATATCAGATAAATCGGGCAGACAATAACGCGTGACCTACACAAACATATAACATATACACATTGAAATACAATATTACTCCCTTGATTAAACTTGTCCTTTCAAGTCTCTAGTCTGTATAGTCCGAAGTTCTACTACGTTTATTCTTTCTCAATTAAGTAAACTCGGTTCTTGTTTCACATATCCTTTTGTTACTAAGTCCCTCTTTCCAAATAGGTTGATCCTTTACTTAGCTTCTTAAATAATTACCACAAGATCAATGATTCATTCCTTAACTAACTAATCTATGTTGATTAGTAGCTTATTAATCTTTATTGAGTCATAAATCATGTCTAGAATGTTTTGGAAAGAGATGAGGATAAAAATATGAACTAAATGCAACCTTCCAAAATGTGTTGAAAATGGGGTCTTCGCTCGAGCGCCACTTTGGTCGCTCGAGCGAACTGTAAATTTGAAAAACTACTGGAAGCTTGATTTTCACGCTCGAGCGAGACTTCCCTCGCTCGAGCGAACAACGAAAATTCTGAAATTTCAAAATTGCAATTAAAGTTCAAGTTTGGTATTCAAGGCTTCAAAACATGTATTTTAGTATACAAACATGGAAAACCATTTATTAAAGTCATAAATTCCTTAGAAAATTATTCACATGCATGAAATTGACATCAAAATTACTAGTTTCCATAATCTTAATCTTAACTTAATTCATAACCTCAATTTAATTCATAACCATAGATATCCCAAATATGTTTTATTAAATAAAATCCCAAATTACAAGTATGGATTAAAATCTAATTATAACATCAACACTTTATCTAACATTAGGGTTAATTCTAATTTTCCCATAAACTTGATGTTTATAAAACATTTTTCTTTTCAAAATATGAGATTGTTTACCTTAATTTATATCACAATTTAATCTCACTTTAAGACATGAATTAAATTATAAAATCTTGAAAATTTACAATGCATGTAATATTAAACTCCAAATATTTAATCTCAACATCAATTTCTTAATCATCCACATGCATGTAACCCATTTCAAATTAATTTCCATATTCTTATTCTTGAGCTAATTTATCTACATCTTCTTGCTTATGATTCCACATGCAAACTCAAATTTAACCTCATAAGTCCTTTTTACACATGATTTAAATCTAAAACTTGAAATTCTATCATGCATGCAAAGATGAACCCCAAATTCATGGAGGATAATGAAAATCAAACTTAAACTAATTAATTTCTAAATTGATTCCCATGATCATGAATTTAATTTGATTTCTTGCTCAAAACCCAATTTCTTACAAACCCATGGAATTGGTTCCATAACTTTCTTAATTTTAGCTTTTAACTAAACTATCTACAAAAATTAAGACAAATATTTACCTAAAATATTGTTGAATTCTTGAGCCTTCTCTCTTAACCCTTTATTTTCCTTCAGCTTTCTTTTCTTCTTTCCTTCCCCACGGTTTGCTTTCACCAGATTGACCACAATGCATAGATAAAGAAGCTCTCCCTCTCTCTCGGCTCTCTCCTCACCCCTTTTTCTTTTTCCTCTTTCAGATGTTGCTTTGAATACACCTCTTGACTCATATAATAATATAGTTACATAATACTACATGCTACCCACACCTTACACGTACACACACACACTTCACTTCTTGGGTAAGAACAGGACACGTGCACACATGCACACACTTGATTTCTAACACATACACACACATGCACAGATTTCTCACTACACCCACACCCATTTACACCCCCCAATATTAATTTGGTCCAATTTAACTTATGTCTAAGAATAATTTAATTAAGTACCACTTAATTTTAATAAATCTTAATCAACACATGATCAAATTAATTATAATAAATCATAAATCTCTTATAATTAAATTAATCTATTTGACTTCCATTAGGGTCCAATTAATTATATTTAAATTTATCGGTACGAATAAGATTTTTAATCAGACTCCCAAAATGCTCCAAATAATAAATCGAACTTATTGTCATCATCAATTTTGATTTCCCAAATCATTTAGGCCTTCAATTTCTGATTGGACTCCAAATCTCCGTCAATTAATTTACATATTCAAATTGGGCACATCATAACTAAATTTAATTCACAATAATCACAATTCTCAATCCTCATAATTTAATCAACTCCAATTAGAACCAAATTAATCGAATCTCAATTTCACTAAACTGAATCGAATATTTAATTAAACTCCCAAATGGGTCCGTAATTAAAATTAAATTAATTAACTTCTCAATTTCACTTCCTTAAGCCATTTGGACCCTTAATTTCTAATTCCAAAATAAACCTTTGTTAAAATCATATACGAGTCAGATTCCACCATTCTCATAAATCCCAAATAAATTATAATACGCGGCAATTAAATTTCAAATCCTCTTAATTAATCAAGTACTAATCATTATACGTGATGGGGTTATTACATTTACCACCTCCATTCGATCTCGATCTAAAACAATCACCATGGATGAGTTCACAGCATTGTTTTGTTCTGAAGCCATCCATATGGAGTCCAAAACTAAGAAGAATCTCTTAGAACCTACAGTAGCTTTTTCAATTGTTAAAGGCTCTTCTTCTTCATCAAACTTTCAATCTAGAGGACAAACCTATGGTTTCAGAGGCAGAAACTTTTACAAAAGTAATAGAGGTCGATCTCAAGGTTATAGAAATGGTAGTGGTTCTGGCAGGTTCACAGGAGGTTTTGGTCGAGGCAGAGGTCGAAATTCTCATTTTACTTAACAATGTCAAATTTGTGGTGGTTTTAGCCACACTGCTCTTAAGTGTTGGTATATAATGAATTCTCAGTATCAGCCACAAACGCATTCTCAGTATCAACCACAGCAGGATCAGTCTTCGTCTCCATCTGCTCCTTCACATTCTAGAGCTTTTGTTGCTACATCTGGTTCTCCTATTACCTCTTCTCAAGTTCCTTGGTACCTTGACTCTGCAGTAACAGATCACATCACCAATGACATAACTAATCTGACTTCTTACCAGCCTTATCAAAGGACAGATCACATCACTATTGGTAATGGTAACTCTGTCCCTATTCAGCATACTGGTAAAGGCCTTTTACCTATACCTCATCATTCTTTCAAACTTAATCATGTTTTACATGCTTCTTCGATTTCTTATAATCTTGTTTCTATTCAAAAATTAGCAAAGAATAACAACTGCTTTATCACATTTGATGATGCTAATTTTGTGATTCAGGACAAGCTTTCGAAGAGAGTGCTTCACAACGGCTCTAATATCAATGGTCTTTACCATTTATTGCCATCTTCTACTCCTCAGTCTTTTTCTCCTTCACAGTATTCATTGCATTTCTGTTAGTCCTCTCCACCTGTTAGTGAGAGTACTTGGCATAATAGACTAGGTCATCCCTCTCTCTTGAAGTTTCAATGCTTACATAGTCTTTTACGTTGTATTACTAATAAGCACACTTCACTATCATGTCTTGATTACTGTGTTGCCAAGAGCCACAGGCTGCCTTTTCAATGGTCAAATTCTACTATTCATCAACCACTGTCTTTTGTTCATAATGATGTATGGGGTCCATATGCCTCTAATTCTGGTTACAAGTACTATGTGCTTTTTGTGGATGACTTTACGAAGTTAACATGCTTGTATCCATTGGCCTATAAAAGTGCAGTCTTTGCTAAGTTTGTGGAGTTTAAGGCCTATGTAGAGAACCAATTTAACACATCCTTACATGTTTTACGAACTGATGGAGGCATTGAGTATTTTAACAATAAAATGAAGCAGTTTCTTTCTACTCAGGGTATTATTCATCAACATTCTTGTCCCTACACACCTCCACAAAATGGCGTGGTTGAGAGGAAACATAGACACATTATTAATACAGCCATTACTCTCCTTCATCATGCTACCATGCCTTTGAAATTATGGTTTGATGTTGTGGCTGTTGCTACTTTTCTTATTAATAGGTTACCTTCTTCTAAGCTGAGTAATAAGTCTCCTTTTGAACTGCTATTTCATTCTTTACCAGATTATTCTCAGCTAAGAGTTTTTGGTTACCAATGCTTTCTTTGGATCAAGCCATATGTTTCTCATAAACTCCAGCCCAAATTCATCTCTTGTATATTTCTTGGTTACCATCCCTTTGCCAAAGGCTATCATTGTCTTGATCCTCTTACTAGAAAAATTTATTTGTCTCGTCATGTTATATTTAATGAATCTATTTTTTCTTATGCTTCTCTTTTTTCTTCCTCTCCTTCTTCATCTATTTCTTTACCTCAGCTTCATACATTATTCTGGTCTTCTACTTTGCCTTCCTCTGTGGTTAATCCTAGTTCTTCTATGGTTCATCCTAATTCTCCTTCTTCTTCTTCTTCTTCAGTGGTTAGTACTCATTCTTCTTCTCCAATGGTCTCTTCCTCCTCTCCTTCTATTCCTCCACTCTCTCACTCCATTCCTATTCAGTCCATCTCTATTCAGCTTCCTCTTTCTATGCCTCCTCAAAACACTCATCCTATGCTCACCAGGTCTAAAACAGTTCCCACTTGTTTGTCTGCTCAAAAAACTTCTCATTCTCTTTATTCTGATTCTGAGCCTCTCACTCATAAGGAAGCTCTTTTGTCTCCACTTTGGTCTAAAGCTATATCTGTGAAATATGCTACTCTATAACATCAGCAGACTTGGTCTCTTGTTTCTTTACCACCTCACAAGGTAGCCATTGGGCGTAAGAAGGTCTTTAAAATCAAAAGGAACTCAGATGGGACTATTGCCAGCTACAAGGCACGCCTAGTTGCTAAGGGCTACCTTCAACAATAAGGCATTGATTTTCAAGAGACCTTTAGTCCAGTTGCCAAACAGCCCACAATTCGCATTTTGTTATGCCTTGATTTTCATCATCATTGGCTAATTCGCCAACTTGATATTTCTAATGCATTTCTCCATAGGATTCTTGAGGAAGAGGTGTATATGTTACAACCCCCTGGTTTTGAGCAGTCTTCTTCTTCATTTCAAGTGTGTAAGTTGCACAAGGCATTGTATGGATTAAAGCAGGCTCCACGTGCTTGGTATTCCACCTTTTTAGCCTTTCTTCTCTCCTAAGGCTTTTGCAATAGCAAATGTGATACCTCTCTCTTCATTCAGCACACTGCCACCTCATTCACTGTCCTCTTGATCTATGTTGATGATATTCTACTTACAGGCAACAATGTCTCTCATATTCAATCTCTTATTTCCCAAATGCATCAAGCATTCTCTATGAAGGAATTAGGGAATATTGCTTATTTTCTTGGCATTTCAGTTCAGTCCACTAATGGATCAGACTATTTTCTTTCTCAACAGAAATATGCTCAAGATCTTCTTTACAAAGCTGGCATGGCTGATTGCAAGCCATGCTCTTCTCTTATTGCAGTTAAGCCCTCTCTTCCTTCTAATGCTCATTTACCCTTTGACAATCCTTCTTTATATCGCAGTATTGTAGAAGGCTTGCAATATCTTACCATCACATGACCTGATCTTTCTTTAGCTGTCAACCAGTCCTGTCAACACATGCATGCCTCCACTTTGGGGCATTTTTCAGCTGTTAAACGATTATTGCGGTATGTTCAGGGCACCATTGCACATGGTTTGACGTATCAGCTTAGTACCTTTGATCGTTATGCCTTTCCCGACTCCAATTGGGCAGGGAATGTGCTTGATAGGAAGTCCACCTCTAGTTATTACATATTTTTGGGTTCCAACTTTATCTCTTGGTCTGCTAAAAAGTAAGACACTGTGTCTCGCTCCTCTACTGAAGCCGAATATTGAGCATTGGCTCATGCTGCCGCCAAATTAACTTGGATCCAAATGCTGCTTCAGGACTTGGCTATTCCCTCCCCTACTGTACCTATCTTATGGTGTGATAATGTCTCTTCTATTGCCCTTGCATCCAATCCAGTTTTCTATTCTCGTTCCAAACATATCGAGGTGAATTGTTATTTTGTCAGGGATTGGGTGCTTGCTAAACAACTGGCTTTACACTATATTCCTACTCAAGATTAATTGGCTGATATCTTTACAAAACTTTTATCTGTGGCTAGGTTCTTGTATCTTAAATCCAAGCTCATGGAGTTTTATCACCCCATCAGCTTGCAGGGGCATGTTGGGAATACTTCATCATCCCAGCTCAACTCAGCAGTTAAGTCAGCCCCAGCTTTATTTGCTTCAGTTAGTGCAGCTACATCAGATCAGTTAGTTACAAAGTCAGTTAGCTTAGGAGTTGGTTAGTGTGTATATCATTGTGTATTAGGAGTTTGTTATAACTAACTCCCAACTGATCTATATATACAATGTAACTTGTACAAATCATTCATTGAGGAAAATAATAAGAATTCATCTTGAGTCTAAAATTCTTCACATTTGACCGACACCGACCGCCAAATTGAAGATTTGTTTCGGTCGATTTCGAAAGAGTAAGCGGTCGAGAACAAATGTGAAGTTTTCCAACTAGAGAGATTTGGTTCGGTTGACGGGCCAATAGCAAACTCGAACCAACCCAACCCGTGCATACCTCTAGCTATGGCTTTTTATTACGGACATCAGCATTTTGACAAGCAACATAGTTACGGGCTCCCCCTTTCTCTGAGCATTACGGGTTCTGTTTTAATAATTCAGTTACCAGTATGTGTTCTAAATTAGAGGGTGATGTTCGGACCCATAGGGTTTATTACGGGTTCTGTTTTAATAATTTAAACTAGTATTTATTTTGTAGAGTCCTTTGTATATATCATTCACAAAAAAAATTAAGTCGATCCAATAATCATAATCTATTCAATTTGTTGTATTTGTCATTAAAAATGTAGATGGTCTATTTTTAAACACACTTGTTGTCTATTTTTTTTAGAGAGAAACATGATAAATTAAATGGGCTATAATTGTCAAATTGCTTCTTCTTCTTTTTTGCGAATGATACACATGAAAAATTCCACAAAATACATAAATCAGACCATTGAAACGAAACTTGTGATGAAATTATGGATTCAAACAACCCTCTAATCCAAATCACGAGCTAATCCAATTGGTAATTAATGTGCAGCGCCAAATAAATTTTCCTGATTTTATGGGGTTATTTTTAAGTTTTTCAATTAGTTTTATGGCATTAGTTTTTAATCTTAGGGGTGGCCACGCGCTGGATGTCCCTTCTAGTCCAACAAACCTAATTTTTTGGATTTAGAATAATTATTTGTCTGCAAATTAGAACGGGCAAAATTTTAAATTCGTTTATAAAATATAACAATTTTAAATTTTATATTATTTAATTAGAGAATAAATTATAAAATATATATATATATATATATATATAATTTTTTCTGACATGGGTATAAAAACCCAAATAAAAATATTTGTTAGGTTCCAAATACATTTATAATTAAATTTTAAATTTATTGTGACATGGATCACATTCAAAATAATTCTGACTCACAAATTTTTTTTTGTAGTAATTTTTTTAGCTGGTATCAATACAGATAGGAGCTGATCAGCGTGGCAAGGATAACTTGCTGAAACAGGATTGAGTATTGACCAGGGAATGTTTCGAACTGATGAAGGAATTAACAAGGGTCTGTGATACTTATTATGTGTTATGTTTCAATGATCCAATTTACTTATTTTATCAGATACTTTATGTATATTATTCTTGTAACCATAATATATTTAATTTATTGTATTTATCACCAAAAAAAATAAACGACAATTGTGTTTTTTTTTATTACAAATGTGATAAATTAAATTTGTTACGATTATTGGATTTTTTTATTTTTTTTTTTTTTGTAGATGATATACACAAAGAAAAAAAGAACAATTCGAATTATCAAAATAAAACTTATAATAAACTCTATGAACATCAACAGCACTTGCAATTCTGGTTATTGACCACCTCCTTAAAAAAACTAAGTAAGTCAGGAATTGATTTTGTTTCTTAGTGCTTGCAAGTTAGAACAACCTACGTACCACGTATTGTACTGTACTATCATTTTTGTTAAGCAACATATGATTTTTAAAATAAAAAAATATAAAAAAAGAACAAGAAAAAAAACACACTGAGGTATATATATATATATGGCTGCATCATAATGAGACAAACATTATTTTTTGACACGTAAAAAGGAACCATTAGCTGACGCTGATCAAGATCTCACTTGTTTTAATTTGGTTGAGTTAGACACGAGGCCGAGGTATAGCTCTTGTGTTGGAAAAGGAATGAGCAGTGAGCCGACTCGGAAGCATCAATGGAACTCTGCCCATTATTATCTGATGCACCCACTTCCACAGCATCTGAAGTCGGCGGCTCAACAACTCACCCGAAGAGAACAACACGTAGAGAGAGTAGAGAAGAGGCCCAACTGAGTCTGGCAAAAGAATTGAAGCCAGAGAGACCAAACCAAGCCAACCAAACACCACCACCCCACGGCGAGCATAAGTTTGAGTGCGTTGACTCGCAGAAAATCTCAGTTCGGCATCGTAGGCCAAGCAATACATAAGCAAACTAGCAATGGCAACACTCATTGATTTGGGGTGAGTTTCCAATGGTGATATTTCAAGTTTTTGATACTTGAGTTGCAGAAAGTTGAGTAGCACCGGGACGATAAAGGCTAGAACAGCGTGACAGGAAGACAAGTTATTGAGCTGTTCTTGTTGTTGGGAGAAGTAGTATCTCATGCCGATAATCACAACGTTGATCTGTCCAGAGAAGTTTCTGTGTGTGTTGTGCAGAGGTGTTGTTGTTGTAGTAGTAGTTTCGGCCATTGATTTAATAGTAACAGATATTCTGAATAAAAATATACAGTTAGTTAGTTGGTTAGTTACAAACAAAGCAGAGTATAAGTAGATATAGCATGGCAAGAGAGGATAAACGTATTACGTACCAGGATTTCAGAGATTAAAAAAAAATCAAAGTGGATATCTATGTTTCAAGATACTAACATCTTTTTGACATGCATTTCATAGAGTGATATTGTTGTTGTCTAAGTTCAAGTGCAGTGGCTGGCATGCTTTCAGTGTTGTCCTTATAAAATTCGCCACATTTGATAAGCCAAAATCACAAATTTTAGGCTGATGTGGCTTCCTCACGATGTAGAGATAAAATTTATTTACATAAGGTTAATAATACACGACATCTCATTGATTAAATTAATGAAATGGTCTCAATAAAAATATGAATAATGATTTGTCCCCCTAAAAACAATCCCCCTAATCCCCTTAATTTCCTTTTTTGGAAACTGTTTTCTTTTTTCTTTTTTTTTTCTTTTTTTTTTTTTTTTTAACTTAAAGTGGAAATTGTGGGGATTCGGGGGCCCCCGGATTCGGGGGACCTAGCAGCGTTGTAAAAATATAAAGTAGAAGGATCCTCTCCCATCTAAATTTTGGACTGGAGGGTGCTATTTGGGTCTGTAGGATCTACCATGATTCCCGTTTTGATGATTGGAATTGTTCATTTTATTAGGTATTTCGTGTATTTCATCTACGTAAAAAATTAAATCAATCAGATAATTATAAATTGTTTAATTTTTCACTAAAAATATAGACAATAATTATGTTTTTAAAAATAAACAATACATTTGTTTGCCACAAACACAATAAATTGAACAAGTTACAGTTATCGGATCGATCTTGTTATTATTTTTTTTTTTTTGACGAAATACACAAAGTAACCAACAAAATGAATAGTTTAAATTATTGAAATGAGATCCATGTTGGGTCTCACGGCCCAAACAATGCTCTCCAGTCCAAAATCTAGACTGGTGAGGATCCTCCTCCAAATATAAAATGAACCAATGAAATGATGTGTATTGTTCACATATGTATAATTAAATATACACTAACAAATATTGACTGTGAAAGTAACGTCAAAAGTCAATAAAGGTTTGTTTTGAAAAGTAGTTAAAAGTTAATTTTTTATTATTTTTTAATTTTTTTTAAAATATTTTAAAAAAAAATAAAGAGATGATGTGATTCAAAAAAGTCAAAAAAACCAAACAAACTGCTTTTAACTACATTCCCAAAACCAGCTAAAAAATTATAAAAGGACAATAATTTTTGGCATATTCTACTTTAGCATATCATTTGAGTCACATTAACTCTTATTTAAATTATAGCATCTCTCTAATATATTACACATTTTTCTTAAAAAAATAAAAAATATATATTTATTTAAATATTTCCTAAGTCAATAAATGTTGTCTCTCATAATATTACAATTAGGTCCAATATTAACTGCTCAGTCCAGTCATATATCTCACCGCTTTCGACAAATTACACGTCATTGCCTTGGGTGGAATCAATCAAACAAGTCATTTTCGACCGTTCAAAAAAAACAAAAAAAAGTAAATTACTCTTTGAAATTTGGGTTAATTACTATCCACCTCCTGACGTTTTGAAAATTACATTTTTACCCTTATAGTTAATAGTCTTATTTTACAAACTTCCTACTTATATGAAAAATAACAAATTTTAGTAAAAAAATAAAAGAAATTACATTTAAAAATAATAAAGGAAAGGAAAAAAAAAGAAAAAATAAAACAAAATAAAAAAAGAGAGTGTATGAGTTCATTATTTTCATTTCATCTAAATAATTACAATAACAGAAAGATTAATGTAATTTTCTAAACGTCAAAAAATAATATGTATTAAACCAAAACTTCAGGGTGTAAGTGTAATTTACCCCCAAAAAAAAAAAAAGTCATTTTCGCTGGTCATTGGTCAACCATTTTGGAAAGAACCGGGGGGCTTCCGGGTCCACAAAATCATGTGGCGGTGGTCTTTGATTGGTCTGTGTAAAATACTGCACATTATAGTCGCCTTAATTGGCATCGATTCAATGTTAATTATGGATTAAATCTTGATCGCAGTAGTTTGGCTCCAGTCCATCATCTAGATCGGAGGATTCAGTCCGGCCCATACGATTTATTTTTGAACTTTTTTTTGACAATTTGAATCATTTATATTTTAAGATTTATCGAATATATTATCTCTGTAAAAAATCACATCAATCGGATAACAGATACTATATATTCGGATTACTTTTTATGAACTGTTCATTTTTTTTTTAGACAAAAGTGATCCGAATATATAATATTCATTATCCGATTGATATGATTTTTTACATGAATAATGTCTTCAACTGACCTTACAATGTAAACGATTCGGATTATCGAAAAGAAATTCAACAGCGAGCCCAATAGACCGAACTGGACTGAACTATTCCAAATCTAAACTGAAGATCGTCCAGACCCAATTTTGATATTATACTTCACCTTTAAAATCGTTTCACTCTTATAGCTAATACATATTTTTTTTAATTTCTAATAAAATATCAAAATAAATATAAATATAAAATAAATTTAAGATATAAAATTTATAATAAATTAGTAATTATATATATGAAAAATATTATACAAATTAATATTATATATTATGCAAATGTTTAATAATAGTTTAAGAATATTTTTTAATCAACTAGCAAATTGAAGCTGCTCAAATCATGATTTGATTATTTGAAAATTCAACGTTCACAGTTTGATTTATAATTTTATTCTCAAACTTTCTGAACCATACCGTACACATCTCTAACCGTATGATAAATTTACATATTTGTTACTTAATAAAGATGTGGGTCTTACTACTTTTTGCTACGATTTTAGACAATAATTTGACAAGTGACCAGTGATAAATGATATAGATCAATATTTTAAGACCATCAAATAATCACTCCTTCAATCCATGATCTAATTTGAAGATGTTGTCAAGGCCCATAAATTTCATTACGAGTTTCGTTTCGATAATTCGAATTGTTTATTTTGTAAAATTCTATTTAGGTCGACCAGATAATCGTAAATTATTAAATTTATCACGTTTATCATATAAAAAAGAAGAAGAAGAAGAAAGAAAGAAAGTAGATGTTTATTTTTAAAACCACATTTATCTGCTTCTTTTTTTAAGACAAATACAATAAATTAAATAAATTGTAAATATCGGATTGATCTAATTTTTTATATGAATAATATATGTAAAAGATATTATAAAATGAACAATTTAAATTATTGAAACGAGAAATTGTTGCCCGGAAAAAAACCAATTCCTTTTAGAAATATGATTTTGGGGCAATTTGAGAAGCTAATAAAAAGTTAACTTTTAATTTTTAACTCATTTTTAATCACATCACTTTTCACATTTTTTACACAAAAAAATTTAAAAATTTAAAAATTAAAAAATCAACCTTTTAACCAATTTGACAAACCATCTCTTCATAATAATGAAAACTGTAACACTTGTCATATTTACTGAGTTTGGTACCAAACCAACCTCATCTAGAATGAGTGGATTGATAACTTGATTTAATATTCAAAATTAAATGTATTAAGTAATAATTAATAAAATTGGTTTGATAATTATAATTGATTTTACTTAAAAATTTAATGTTGTGTTTGATTTGTGTTTCAGGGGAAAAAAAAATTTTAAAATTTTTGTTAAAAAAATAAAAACTAATTCAATAAAAATAAATATAAAAAATTACAATTTTACATTTTTTAAATTTTTTATTTGACCTCTCAAGGGATAACATTATATAAAAATGATAAGTGTTTTTTATTTTTCGTATTTCCTTCACTAAATTAATTTCTAGTTTTTTATTCAAAAACAAAACCAAACATGGTCTAAGTGCCTTTTAAAATATAAGTTAAAATTTAAGAAAATTTTAAATCATATAAAATTTACTTAATTCTTTTAATTGAATTTATAAATTTTAAACATAAACAAAAATATACAATATTATAAATTCACTACTACCACCATCGCTATCATTACTACCACGATGCCACCGCCATTACTGCAACCATTGCCACAACAACTACCAACACCACAACCACCACAATCACGCAACTACCACCACCATTGCTATCACTACCGTTATTACCACCATCACCACTATTACCACTACCACGGTCATCGTCACTGTTACTGTTGGACAATCTTCACTGTATTTAAAAAGATTAAATTCTGTTGTGTACTAAACAACAACAAGAATATAAAGAAATAAAGGAAATGAGAGAATTTGTTTGATTACAAAAATCAAACTAGAAATAAATAAATAAATAAAAACAGATTTTATTTTGTTACAAAAACAAAATTAAAATCTTATTTAATAAATAAATAAAATAGAATAATAAATTAAACAACTTACTTAATTAATTTCTTCTAATAAATATCTGATCAAGTCTAGTGTTTGACACTGTGTCCTTAAGACAGATTTGTCCTCTCCACGGTGCTTTCAGAATGTGGACGTCTATCTCCCAAGATGAAATGATCAACTACAAACAATAGCAGTACTACAAATTGTTTGCCTAACGAACGCACTAAGTGTTTATACTCTTTCTCACAAAAATTAAATGCAGCAAAATGAAGAATAAATTTGCAAAGGTGAAGTATGAATTTTCTGAATCTCTAAACATCAAATGAGGGCTGTCCTATTTATAGATGTAGTGGTGGCTGTAGGTTTTGAATTAAACAAGTGCAAACCTGTTTGAACAGGTATGAAACCTGTTTGGTTTTGAATTTAAACAGATTTGAATCTGTTGGGTTCAAAATTCAAACAGATAAAAAACAGGAAGGGCCCTGTTTGGGTGTACAGTAAAACCGGACCAATTTATTTCCGGAATTAATTTGAATTCTGGATTTTATTTTACCAAAAAATAAAATTAAATTCAAATGTTTTTGATCCAAAAAATAGGTATTGGGCCGGACAAGCCCAACCCAACCTCACACCACGCACCTGACCGACTGGACGGACAGCGGCGGCGGCGCGCTCATATGTGGTGATTTTTTAATCCAATGGGTCTAGCCCATTTTGCCCATAACCTCCCTCTCTACAACACTTGGGTACCCCTTGGGGCACACCCCAAGTTCCAATCCCATACCTTATAAACCCATTCAAAATTTCCCACCAAATCAATGTGGGATAAGCCTTATTCAAACCTTTAAAGATTTTTCACCAAAACTCCATTTCCATGGAGCATACTTTGGCTTCAATTTCCTATTCACTCGGTAATGGTTTTGAGCAACCAAATATACCACGTGAATCACAACGCAGTATAGAACACGTTACCACTTTGACCCGCGAAAATCGACGCTCGGGTCTCACCTAAATATTAGACCAAAGTTAGGAAAAAATTTATTTTTTACCCAAATTTTCCAAACCATTTCCAACAATCCCCCACATGAATGGAATTTGATGACAACGGAAATGCAACAATATGCAGACTTTATCGAAAGAGTATAAGTCGAAAATATCTTGCATCAGGATAGGTAACTTTCGGCCTTGAACATTCCCTAGTGATAACCTATCGGACTTACTGGCTAACCAATGGACGCGATGCCTTGAATTGTTCAGCCGTTTGTGTAAGCCAAGACAATAGATTTCACACAAAATATCTTCTAACACATCGTGGTTCTCACTGTTGTGTTCATTTTGGCCTTGAACACTCTTGATTTTCATGAGTGTTTCTAGAGAATTTAGCATCTTTCATTCTCATAGAACCGGCCCCAGTTCGACACTCATATAGGTGATTCTTATTGTGAGTATCTCCTTATACTCGTCTTGATTTTATGCCTCAATCAAGATATAAGTAATCATTAAAAGCAAAACTTATCCTTATACCCCTGCATACAACATATGTTGCAGATATCACTCTCACCATAGGAATGGGTAGGGAATTTTAATTCCTTGGTGATTTCTGGCGAACCATACATAACTTAGTTGTCCCTTTGAACTTAATTCTTAGGATCTCCAGTCATGTAAGTAGGGTTACCATTATGACGACTCTTATGTAATAGGCTTTAATCCCATCCCATTCGATGAACTATACACTAGCTCTTTTGTCAAACATTTTGTTAACGGATCCGCAATATTCTCTTTAGATTTTATATAATCTATTGAGAATATTCCATTTGACAACAAATGGCTCTTACTTGTATTATGTCGACGACGAATATGTCGTGACTTACCGTTATACATGTGATTCTGTGCCTACCTATTGCAGATTAAACTATCACAATAAATGCAAATAGCTGGCACAGGTTTTGGCCACATTGGAATTCTTCTAAGAAGTGACGAAGCCATTCTGCTTCTTCTCCTTCTTTGTCTAAAGCAATGAACTCGGATTCCATTGTGGATCGTGCGATGCAAGTTTGTTCGTGGACTTCCAAAGAAACAGCAACGCCTTCTAGCGTAAAGACATATCCACTAGTGGATTTTGAATCTTTAGTATCCGATATCCAATTGAATCACAATAACCTTCGAGTACTTGCTGGATATCGAGTAAAGTTCAAACCATGATCACGAGTAAATCTTAGATATCTAAGAACCCGAATGATCGCGGTCCAATGGTCTTCACGGATTGCTAGTGTACCTACTCAATTTACTGATTAGCATAAGCTATATCAGGACGAGTACAATTCATTAGGTACATTAGGCTTCCAATGATTTGGGAGTATTTAACTGAGACACTGTATCACCTTTATTTTTCGATAAATAAAGACTGGTATCTACAAGTGTTCTAGCTAAATTCGTATCATTCTTGATAAATTTATCAAGAATTTTCTTGATATAATGTGATTGAGATAATGCATATCCGTCAGATGTTTTAGTAATTTTCATTCCTAATATAACATCTGCGACCGCCATATCTTTCATATCAAATCTTTTGTTAAGCATTTGCTTAGTTGGTTTGATCATGTTATGACTGCTTCCAATGATAAGCATGTCATCCACATAAAGACAAACGATGACATATTGTCACGACCCAAACCCGCCCCTATGGGTTTAGCATCGTAACCGGCCAGTAATCCTAGATTACCGAAGGCCTACTTAACAGTAATACAGTAAAACAGAGTACAGGGGCTTGGCGAAAGCCAATACAGTAAATAAACAATGTCCAATGAGCTGTGACAGTCTGTATGCCAAAAAGATTTTTCATACATTTATATAGAACAGTACGAAACAGTATGCATATCATATACAACCAGTCAGAAACAGGGACTTAATCCCAATAAATATACAGTCAAAACGTTCAGTCTATACAGTGTTACAAACGGTACAGAGACAGACGGAGAAATAAAAACACCCCTAAGCCATAGCTTGGCAGGTTCGGAACCTCGCAGTGAGGCACATTGGTTGGCTTGACAAAATTGGAGCTTACCCCGACGCCTCTAGCTTTGATCCGGTGCCTGTACACCTACATATATATATGAGCAGTGAGCTAAAGCCCAATGAATAACGTAAAGCGTAAAGGGGTTTAGAATGAATGTCCTTACAGTAGTGAAAACAGTTCATTTCAATCAGTATTTCAGTTGTTCAGTACATTCAGTCATATGTGGTACATCCATTAGCATGACAGTACAGTAAGCAGTAGGTCTTAAAGACCGAACAGTAATGATGGCCATCAATCAGTAAACAGTAATGGTTCCACAAGGAAACTGACAGAGATCTCTGTAACAGTAACAGTAAACAGTAGGTGCTAAGGATGCCACAGTACAGTTCAGAATATAGGACATACATTCATTCAGTAAACAATATCAGTTCAGTAATAGTTCAGTTCAGTGTTCAGAAGATAATCATTTTGAACATATCTTTACACAATTGTTACTCACAGAGTTCTGGGCTACAGTGAACTAGAGCATCTCCTCGGGAATGCCAACCCTATACAGTTAACAGATTGAACACACACTAAGTTACGCAGTTGGGAAAGATAATAACGTAATCCCTAATTTGCCTCGGTGTGTTCTACATCTATATCCTCATTAAGATGTCTTAAACTAGACCTAAGAATGCCTAGGATGAAATGAGGATGCAAAGATGCACTTAGAAACACTTTACAAAATTTTCAGAAAACAGGGGTCTCGCTCGAGCGAAGATTCCTTCGCTCGAGCGGACATGCAGACAAAGGATCTCCGCTCGAGCGTGAATTCCGCCGCTCGAGCGGACCATGTGCTACAGTAAAAATACTGGATGCTCAGAATTTACGCTCGATGCTCGCTCGATGCTCGCTCGAGCGTGAGACACAGCTCTTCGCTCGAGCGTAGGTCCCTCCGCTCGAGCGTACGCCTGCGCGCACCAAGATTCTGAGAGCTTGCAATTTACGCTCGAGCCACCACTCTGTCGCTCGAGCGTAGCTCAGAGTAAACAGTGGTCGCTCGAGCGTAGAAGCCAAATTCTAGAATTTCCAGATTTGCCTTCCAAGCTCAAACCAAGCATTCTACAGCTCTAAACTCGACCTCTTGGGCCCAATTTCTGGAAAACACATCCAAACTCAAAATACGACAAGTTTCAAAGCTCAATTTGTGAATTTAAAGCCAAGGGTGAGTCAATTAAATCCAAATTTCAAACCCATCTTCGTGAACATGAAGAACATGCAAACATACATGAATTCAAATCATTCTCAAATTTGATGCTCTAGTGAGCCAATTGTTCCAAAAACAAGTTGAAAACATGGACCATTGCAATTTATGAACATGCATGTGAGGAATGATGGATACAAACCCAAAACTTGCCAATATGCACATGCATGCAACAATTGAGCTCTAATTCAACATTATTAGACTAAAACATGCCTTAGCTCTTTGATTTAGCATGAACCATGCAAGAATGAAGTCAAATGCAAGTTCAAGAAGGTAAGGCTCTACCTCAAGTCTTGAATTAAAGGTCTAGGAGCTCAATCTTGGAACACTCTCTCTCTCCAATTCCTTTAATTTCCAACCCAACTCTTATGAACTCAAGATGAAACACTCACTTCTCTCACTCTTTCCCTCTTGGACGGCAAAAACAAGGGACTTGGTTGATGAATGTTCATGTATGAGTGCAATAAGGCTCTACAATAATAATAAACAAAGGCCCCACTAGATGGCATTATGGTAAATAAGCCCATATCTTGTGTTTTATCGCTATTAATCTAATTTAATCATACCAAATCGACTTTCGGATAAATATATCATAAAATCACATAAATTCTACTAATCATGGAGCATCAATCAACTTTGGGTTCGGCCGCCGATAAGGCCTTCAATTAACAGTTTAAACATAAGAACCAAACATATAATTAAACAGTCAAACAGATAAAATGCAATTCAAACAGATACAGACAATCAATTCAGTTTCAGATTTCAGTCAGTCAGTTCGGTAATTCAGTCAGTTCAATTACTTTTCATATTCGATCTCAGTTTAGCAGTAATCGGTAATCAATCAGTCATTAATCGGTAAACAGTATGAGGGTTGTTACAGTCTCCCCTCCTTAAAAAGAGTTTAGTCCTCTAAACTCGAGTTACCTTCATTCTGGAAGAAAACAGGGTTCAGTGGAAACAGTTTAGGATATCTTTTAGCCATGTCATCTTCCCTTTCCCAAGTGGCATACACACCACCATGGTTTTGCCAGTCTACTTTCACTAACGGGATCTCTTGTTTCTCAGTTTCTTGATCCGTCTGTTTACAATCTGTATAGGCCGTTCCTCGTAAGTGTAGTCGTCACTCAACACTACGAGTAGGCTCAATCACATGGAATGGATCCCGGAGATAATCTCTCAACATAGAGATGTGGAAACGTTGTGCATATGCTCCATTTCAGGAGGAAGCGCAACTTGATACGCCACCGGATTGATTTTCTCAATAATCTCATACGGTCCGACATATCTCGGCGCTAACTTGCCTTTGACTCCAAAACGAGTCTGGCCTTTCATGGTGTCACTTTCACAAAAACGTGATCACCCACTTCATATTCTCTGTCTCGTCTTCTGACATCTGCATAACTTTTCTGTGCTCTGTGCAGTTTTCAGTCTGCTGTATAGTTTACTTTCTCAGTCGTTTCATAAACAATCTCGGGCCCAAGCAAAGGCCCATCTCCAACTTCTGCCCAGCAAATGGAGATCTACATTTTCTGCCATACAATGCCTCGAAAGGCGCCATACCAATACTCGAATGGTAGCTGTTGTTGTAGGCGAATTCAGCTAAGGGCAAATGGCTTTCCCAATTTCCCTGAAAATCAAGGACACACATTCTCAATAAATCCTCCAGAGTCTGGATGGTCCTTTCTGACTGTCCATCTGTCTGAGGATGATAGGCACTACTCAGTCTCAATTCGGTACCCAATGCAGTCTGTAGGCTTTGCCAAAACCTCGATGTAAACTTCGAATCCCTGTCAGAAACAATAGATACAGGCACTCCATGCAGTCTAACAATTTCATCAATATAAATTACAGCCAACTTGTCCGCATTATAAATTGTCTTGACAGGTAAGAAGTGAGCAGATTTGGTCAGTCTATCAATAATAACCCAAATTGAATCCATACCTTTTCTAGAGCGGGGCAATCCAACGATAAAATCCATCGTGATATGCTCCCATTTCCACTCCGGTATGGGTAAGGGTTGCAGTAAGCCTGCGGGTCGCTGATGTTCCGCTTTGACTTGTTGGCAATGAAGACATTTTGACACAAAGTCGGCAATTTCTTTCTTCATTCCCGGCCACCAAAAGTTTGTTTCAATCTTGGTACATTTTCGTATTCCCGGATGATAGAAAATTTTGAGTTGTGGCCCTCTTGCAGAACTCTTCTTTTCAGTTCAGTGTCATTCGGTACACACAGTCTTTCTTGAAATTTCAGTACATTATTTTCAAATTTGAACCCGGTCTCGGTTTAGATTCCCTTTCTTCGATGATCTTCTTCAAGAAGTCATCCTGTTGCTGTTTCTCTTTAATTTCTTCAATCATGCCGGTTGAGAAATAGCAGCTATTGTTCCACCTTGTTCTCAAAACAACTTCAATTCAGATTTTTCAAGGTCACAAAGCAACTCTTTCTGTCCAGTGAGCAAACAAGCTAAATTTGCAATCGACTTCCGGCTCAGTGCATCGGCAACGGTATTGGCTTTTCCCGGGTGATACAGAATCTGTAGGTCATAATCTTTGATCATTCTAGCCATCTCCGCTGTCTCATGTTCAGTTCTTTCTGTGAAGAAATATTTCAGACTCTTGTGGTCGGTATATACTTCACATGTGCCCCATACAGATAGTGACGCCAGATTTTCAGTGCAAACACTACTGCAGCAAGTTCCAGATCATGGGTGGGTAGTTCTTTTCATGTGGTCTCAGTTGTCGGGAAGCATAAGCAATAACTCTCCCATTCTGCATTAAAACACATCCCAAACCCTTATGAGAAGCATCACTAAATACAGTATAACCATCCGTACCTGAAGGTAAGGTAAGAACCGGTGCAGTCACCAATCGAGTTTTCAACTCTTGGAACGCTGATTCCCTTTGGTCAGTCCAGTCAAATGATATCCCCTTCTGTGTCTGAGTCAATGGTAAGGCAATTTTGGAGAAATCTTTGACAAATCTTCTGTAATATCCAGCCAATCCCAAAAAGCTTCGGACTTCTGTCACATTTGTTGGTCTAGGCCAGTTCACTACAGCTTCAATTTTCTGCGGATCAACAGAAATTCCATCTTTGCTAACAACATGCCCCAAAAACATAACATGATCAAGCCAAAACTCACATTTAGACAGTTTAGCATACAGTTTCTGTTCTCTTAGGGTCTGCAGGGCAAGTCTCAGATGATGTTCATGTTCTTCTATACTTTTGGAGTAAATCAATATGTCATCAATGAATACCACAATAAAGTCATCAAGGTACGGTTTAAAGATTCTATTCATGAGGTCCATAAATGCTGCAGGTGCATTGGTAACTCCAAAAGGCATAACTAAAAATTCGTAATGTCCATACCTCGTTCTAAAAGCAGTTTTATCAATGTCTTCTGGTTTAACTTTCAGTTGATGTACCCCGATCTGAGATCAATCTTGGAAAACACTTGAGCACCCTGTAACTGATCAAATAAATCATCAATACGCGGTAATGGATATTTATTTTTCACAGTTACCTTGTTCAATTCACGGTAATCAATACACAGTCTCAGTGAGCCGTCTTTTCTTCACAAAAAAACGGTGCGCCCCACGGTGAAGTACTAGGCCTGATAAACTTCTTGTCTAACAGTTCTTGCAGTTGCACTTTCAATTCTTCAGTTCAGTTGGAGCCATTCTGTAAGGAGCTTTCGATAGGCTGTGTCCCGGAATCACATCAACGGTGAATTCAATCTCCCTGTCAATCAAATCCCCTGGTAGATCATCTGGAAATACATCTGGGAATTCTCTGACTATAGGAATACAGTTCACATCATTTTAACATTATCATCAGTAGATACAGTCAGTACAGAACACAGATATCCTTTACACCCCTTTCTAATCAATTTAACGGCTTTCACAGAAGAAATCAAATACGGAGGAGGTACTACTCCACCCCATTAAATACAAATTCGGGTAAACCAGGTGGACGGAAAACAACTTGCTTTGTCACACAGTCAATGGTAGCATGATATTTTTGTAACCAGTCCATCCCCAATATTACATCGAAATGATCAATGTTCAATGGCAGTAAATCAATAAACAGATGCATATCCCCAACAATAATTCACAAGCAGGATACATATAGCACATGTCATGGATCCCCCAATAGGTGATGATACAGCTAACAGATAGTTCATGGGTTCTAAGGGTCTATTCAATTTCGTGAAAAAGCATGCGATACATATGAGTGTGTAGACCCCGAATCAATCAGTACATATGCATTTTGAGCACAAATAGAGAGGATACCTGACACAACGGTTTCAGTATTTTGCACGTCTCCCGGTACTAGGGCGAACACTCGGCCCTGCCTCATAGGCTCTTTCCCGGTAGCTTTGGGGTTAGGCTTGGTGCTACAGTTGATGCTGCGGCGCTGCCTGCAGCTTTACTATTGCCCGGAGCAGTGGAAGGGCAATCTTTCACCATGTGGCCCACCTTGCCACACCTGTAACAAGCACCAGAAATTTTATAACAAACCCCTTATGGTTCTTACATTCGGAACAGGGCGGAAAGGAACGGTTTCCTTGACTAGAAGTAGTCGTTGACCCTGTATTTTGCTTTTTGTTCAGCGGGTTGTTCTTGCCTTTCTTGAACTTAAAATTCTGCCTTTTACCACGCCATTCAGACGCTGGTGTTCAGATTGTTTCACTGCTTCGATGTTCGACTCAGCCATCAATGCTCGGTCAAGAACACCTACATAGTCGGTAGCTTTAAAACACTTATTCTGTCCAGTATTGCAACATTCAGGCCGCCTTCAAACCTTCTGGCCTTCTTATAGTCAGTGTCCACCATATGTGGTGCATATCTAGCAAGCTCGGAACTTTGTTTCGTATTCACGGACATGTGCCCTGTCTCAGTTGTTCAAATTCAGTCACTTTCCTGTCCCTGACACACTGAGGAAATACTTTTAAAAAGGACTCCTTAAACTGAGCCCAAGTCAAAGTGTGTGTCACGGATAAGCATCCACCACCTTCGCTTTCTTGCAGGTGAAGGTAGCTAACAATACTTTGTGCCTCGAGCACGGAAACACTCAAATAATTTTTCGGTCTCAAGAACCCAAGCTTCAGCTTTAACGGTTCAAGGCCTCCCTGAAAGGATGGCGGTTTCATTTGCTGAACTTCTGGGTGAGAGCAATTATGTCCCCATCATTATCATTAACATTCACATTCTGTTCCGGTACAGCCGGAGGAGGAGGTGGGGGCTGTTGGTTCTGTTGTTGCTCTAATCTTGCAGTTATCAGTTCCATCATTCTTTCCATTCTTGCCATTCTTGCCTCAGTGGATGAGGACTCAGATTCATTTGCATTATCCATTTCACTATAAGCATTATAGCAATTATAAACATAAACAGTTGCGTACTTAAACAGTTTAACACATTAGCACATACATTCAGTCATGTCATAACCACACACTTATCATGCTCATGTAATGCCCTAATCGCTTTTCTAGGACACTCTATAGCTCATTTGGACACGTGTGTGCGGTATAACTCGTGGTTAAGTATCGCTCTGATACCACTCTGTCACGACCCTAAACCCGCCCCTATGGGTTTAGCACCGTAACCGGCCAGTAATCCTAGATTACTGAAGGCCTACTTAACAGTAATACAGTAAACAGAGTACAGGGGCTTGGCGGAAGCCAATACAGTAAATAAACAATGTCCAATGAGCTGTGACAGTCTGTATGCCAAAAAGATTTTTCATACATTTATACAGAACAGTACGAAACAGTATGCATATCATATACAACCAGTCAGAACAGGGACTTAATCCCCGATAAACAGTACAGTGCAAAACGTTCAGTCTATACAGTGTTACAAAACGGTACAGAGACAGACGGGGAAATAAAAACACCCCTAAGCCATAGCTTGGCAGGTTCGGAACCTCGCAGTGAGGCACATTGGTTGGCTTGACAAAACTGGAGTTTACCCCGACGCCTCTAGCTTTGATCCGGTGCCTGTACACCTACATATATATATGAGCAGTGAGCTAAAGCCCAGTGAATAACAAATGCGTAAAGGGTTTAGAATGAATGTCCTTACAGTAATGAAAACAGTTCATTAAATCAGTATTTCAGTTGTTCAGTACATCAGTCATATGTGGTACATCCATTAGCATAACAGTACAAAGTAGGTCTTAAAGACCGAACAGTAATGATGGCCATCAATCAGTAAACAGTAGTGGTTCCACGAGGGAACCGACAGAGATCTCTGTAACAGTAACAGTAAACAGTAGGTGCTAAGGATGCCACAGTACAGTTCAGAATAGGACATACATTCATTCAGTAAACAATATCAGTTCAGTAAACAGTTCAGTTCAGTATTCAGAAGATAATCATTTTGAACATATCTTTACACAATTGTTACTCACAGAGTTCTGGGCTACAGTGAACTAGAGCGTCTCCTCGGAATGCCAACCCTATACAGTTAACAGATTGAACACACACTAAGTTTACACAGTTGGGAAAGATAATAACTTAATCCCTAATTTGCCTCGGTGTGTTCTACATCTATATCCTCTTTAAGATGCCTTAAATATGCCCTAGAATGCCTAGGATGCAAAGATGCACTTAGAAACACTTTACAAAATTTGAAAACAGGGGTCTCGCTCGAGCGAGGATTCCTTCGCTCGAGCGGACATGCAGACAAAGGATCTCCGCTCGAGCGTGAATTCCGTCGCTCGAGCGGACCATGTGCTACAGTAAAAATACTGGATGCTCAGAATTTACGCTCGATGCTCGCTCGAGCGTGAGACACAGCTCTTCGCTCGAGCGTAGGTCCCTCCGCTCGAGCGTACGCCTGCGCGCACCAAGATTCTGAGAGCTTGCAATTTACACTCGAGCCACCACTCCGTCGCTCGAGCGTAGCTCAGAGTAAATAGTGGTCGCTCGAGCGTAGAAGCCAAATTCTGGAATTTCCAGATTTGCCTCCCAAGCTCAAACCAAGCATTCTATAGCTCTAAACTCGACCTCTTGGGCCCAATTTTTGGAAAACACATCCAAACTCAAAATACAACAAGTTTCAAAACTCAATTTGTGAATTTAAAGCCCAAGGGTGAGTCAATTAAATCCAAATTTCAAACCCATCTTTGTGAACATGAAGAACATGCAAACATGCATGAATTCAAATCATTTCAAAGCTTCAATTTGATGCTCTAGTGAGCCAATTGTTCCAAAAACAAGTTGAAAACATGGACCATTGCAAATTATGAACATGCATGTGAGGAATGATGATTACAACCTCAAAACTTGCAATATGCACATGCATGCAACAATTGAGCTCTAATTCAACATTATTAGACTAAAACATGCCTTAGCTCTTTAATTTAGCATGAACCATGCAAGAATGAAGTCAAATGCAAGTTCAAGAAGGTAAGGCTCTACCTCAAGTCTTGAATTAAAGGTCTAGGAGCTCAATCTTGGAACACTCTCTCTCCAATTCCTTTAATTTCCAACCCAACTCTTATGAACTCAAGATGAAACACTCACTTCTCTCACTCTCTCCCTCTTGGACGGCAAAAACAAGGGACTTGGTTGATGAATGTTCATGTATGAGTGCAATAAGGCTCTACAATAATAATAAACAAAGGCCCCACTAGATGGCATTATGGTAAATAAGCCCATATCTTGTGTTTTATCGTTATTAATCTAATTTAATCATACCAAATCGACTTTCGGATAAATATATCATAAAATCACATAAATTCTACTAATCATGGAGCATCAATCAATTTTGGGTTCGGCCGCCGATAAGGCCTCCAATTAACAGTTTAAACAAAACAAACTGAACAGATAATTAAACAGTCAAACAGATAAAATGCAATTCAAACAGATACAGGCAATCAATTCAATTTCAGATTTCAGTCAGTCCGTTCAGTAATTCAGTCAGTTCAATTACTTTTCATATTCGATCTCAGTTTAGCAATAATCGGTAATCAATCAGTCATTAATCGGTAAACAATATGAGGGTTGTTACACATATCCTTGGTCAGTATTTTTAACATAGACGCATTTGTCACATTCGTTTATCTTAAACACATTAGTAAGCATTGCATGATCAAATTTTTCATGCCATTGCTTAGGTGCTTATTTTAATCCATAAAGAGACTTTACAAGCCGACAAACTTTTTTTTCTTGCCCCGATACTACAAACCCTTCGGGTTGCTCCATATAGATCTCTTCATTTAGATCACCATTTAAGAAAGTTGTCGTAACATCCATTTGATGTATTTCTAAATTAAACAACGCTGCTATAGAAATAAGCATGCGAATGGATGTTATTCTTGTCACAAGAAAATATGTGTCAAAATAGTCTAGACCTTCCTTTTGTCTGTAACCTTTTACTACAAGTCTTGCTTTATACTTGTCTATTGAACCATCTGCTTTCATTTTTCTCTTGCATATCCATTTATATCCAAGAGGTTTAGAACCTGGTGGAAGATCCACCAATTCCCAAGTATGATTTTGTATAATGGACTCAATTTCATTATTAACAGCTTCTTTCCACAAAGGTGCTTCAGGACTTGTCATTGCTGCCTTAAAGCTTGGAGGTTCATTTTCTAACAGGTATGTCAGAAAATCTGAACCAAAGGATTTTGATGTTCTCGCTCTCTTACTTCATCTTGGTTCATCATCAATTAAATCCTGTTGGTCGAGACCATTACTAGTCTCTTGTGTTTGATTGTCATTAGTCTCTTGACTTTGTGTACAATCATAAGTTCTTTTCTGTGAACTTAATTCCTGTCCTTTCTTGTAAGAAAAGACATGTTCAAAAAATACAGCATTCCTTGACTCTATAATAGTGTTTACATTTATATCAGGTATTTCTGATTTATAAGTCAGAAATTGATATGCACTACTATGCTGAGTATAAGCAATAAACACACAATCTACTGTTTTTGGTCCAATCTTAGTCTTTTTAGGAACATGAACTTCTACTTTTGCCAAATACCCCCACACTTTTAAGTATTTGTAGGAAGGCGGTCGACCTTTCCACAATTCATAAGGAGTGCTGTTGGTTTTCTTGTGGGGTATTCTGTTAACAACATAATTAGCAGACAATATTACTTCCCCCCACAAGTTCTATGGTAAGCCTGAACTTAGTAACATGGCATTCATCATTTCTTTAAGGGTTCTATTCTTCCTTTCAACAATTCCATTTTGCTGAGGAGAATAGGGTGCTGTAGTTTGGTGAATAATGCCATGTTGTGCACAAAATTCATTTAATGGTACATCATATTCACCACCCCTATCACTTCTAACCATTTTAATGGTTTTACCAAGTTGATTTTCAACTTCTGTTTTGTAGAATTTAAACATTTCTAAGGCTTTATCTTTACTTCTAAGTAAATAAACATAACAATATCTTGTGCAATCATCGATAAATGTTATGAAATACTTTTTGCCTCCTCTAGTTTGAACAAATTTTAGATCACATACATCAGTATGAATTAATTCTAGAGGTTCGGTTTTCCTTTCAACCGATTAAATGGAGCCTTAGTTAGTTTCGCTTCTACACAAACTCCACATTTATGATTAAAATTAATTTCAAACTTTGGTATATAATCTAAACCAATTAATCTACGCAAAGCATCAAAATTCACATGTCCTAATCTACCATGCCATCAATTCGACTCAAGAATATAAGCAAAAGATGTGTTATTCTCATTCATAGCAACTTTTGGTATAACTGTCATTACATTTAGTTTGAAGAGACCATCACTCATGTATCCCTTACCAACATACATACCACTCTTTGTTAATACAAATTTATCAGACTAAAAAACAAACCTAAAACCATTTTTACTTAACAAAGAACCAGAAACTAAATTCTTCCGGATGTTAGGTACATGCAGTACGTTGTTGATGGTTAATTCTTTCCCTGATGTCATCTTCAAGATCACTTTCCCTTGTCCAGCCACAGTAGAAGTAGAAGAATTTCCCATGAAAAGTTGTTCACCAATTGCAGCCTCATTGTAGGTAGTGAATATCTTCTTATCCGCACATATATGACGAGTTGCCCTAGTGTCAACCCACCATTCCTTGTGATTTCCAACCAAATTAGCCTCAGACACCACAACAGAGAGGTTGATGTCATTCACTCCGTCAGAGATGTAATCTAGTTCAGTTACATTAGCCTGATTGGTAGTCTTCTTACTTATACTTCCATGATCCTTCTTAGGGCGGCGACAGTCAGAAGCTTGATATCCAATCTTGTCACAGTTATAGCATTTTCCTTTGAACTTCTTGTTGCTATCGCCTTGTTTCGGACCATCTCCAATAAACTTCATCTTTTTGTTGTGTGGTTTATGAACTTGTTCAACCACATTAGCCTTGGATTCAGTGGGATTTTTCCCATTCCTTTTTTCAGCCTTACGTTTATCTTCCTCAATTCTCAATCTTACAATAAGTTCATCCATAGTCATCTCTTTGCATTTTTGTTTTAAATAATTTTTAAAATCGTTCCAAGCCGGTGGTAACTTTTCCACTAAAGCAGCGACTTGGAAAGACTCGCTTAGAGACATACCCTCTGAATGAATATCATGTAAAATGAATTGAAAACTTTGAACTTGAGAAATTACCGTTTAGGAGTCTACTATAACAAAGTCCAGAAATTTACCGACGACAAATTTCTTCGTGCCGGTATCCTCTGTCTTGTATTTCTTCTCCAAAGAATCCCACAATTCTTTTGCTGACTTCAAAGGACTGTAAACATTATACAGCATGTTGTCAAGGCCATTGAGGATGTAGTTTCTGCATAGGAAATCTGAATGTTTCTAAGCATCTACAGCGGCAACAACTTGCCGATCACTTTCACCCTCTTTAAGTGCTGGAGCCTCTTCATGGAGAAACCGAGCCAAATTAAGAGTTGCAAGATAGAACAGCATCTTCTGCTGTCATCTCTTAAACTTAGTACCGTTAAATTTTTCGGTTTTTTCTCCATGATTTATTGGTACATGAACATGGTTCTGGATAGGGACCGGTGTTAGTGTAACAATCGGAGTACCACTTCCAGTTGCAGTTTCAGTTGTAGTAGCCATAATCTCTGATTACAAAAATCAGAAAAAATAAAAACACAAATTAATTTTCTAGTTACTAAAACCATAAAATAAATTATAACACAAAATAGTTTTATTTTCCTTGTTACTAAAACTAGAAAAATAAAACACCACAATAATTTTCTATAACACAAATTAATATTCTGCAATTGTTAATGACACCAGTATATTACTACTAGTTATCAAAGAAAAGAGACAGTATATTACTACTATCTGTCAAATAGCATAAACCACTATTTGTTTTTCCAACCAGAATATGTTTTTATGAAATCACAGAAAATTAAATACAATGAAGATACCAAAAATATTATGTCTTAAGATTGTTAGACAATCTTCACTGTATTTAAAAAGATTAAATTCTGTTGTGTACTAAACAACAACAAGAATATAAAGAAATAAAGGAAATGAGAGAATTTGTTTGATTACAAAAATCAAACTAGAAATAAATAAATAAATAAATAAAAACAGATTTTATTTTGTTACAAAAACAAAATCAAAATCAAAATAAAATCTGATTTAATAAACAAATAAAACAGAATAATAAATTAAACAGCTTACTTGATTAATTTATTCTAATGAATATCTGATCAAGTCTAGTGTTTGATACTGTGTCCTTAAGACAGATTCGTTTTCTCTACGGTGCTTTCAGAATGTGGACGTCTATCTCCCAAGATGAAATGATCAACTACAAACAATAGCATCACTACAAATTGTTTGTCTAACGAACACACTAAGTGTTTATACTCTTTCTCACAAAAATTAAATGCAGCAAAATGAAGAATAAATTTGCAGAGGTGAAGTACGAATTTTCTGAATCTCTAAACATCAAATGAGGGCTATCCTATTTATAGATGTAGTGGCGGCTGCAGCTTTTGAATTAAACAGGTGCAAACCTGTTTGAACAGGAATGAAACGGGAAGGGCCCTGTTTGGGTGTACAGTAAAACCGGACCAGTTTATTTCCTTTCAAATGTTCGCCCGACCGGACGGACGACGGCGGCGGCGCGCACGCGTGTGTGGTGATTTTTGAGTCCAATGGGTCTAGCCCATTTTGCCCATAACCTCCCTCTCTAAAACACTTGGGTACCCCTTGGGGCACACCCCAAGTTCCAATTCCATACCTTATAAACCCATTCAAAACTTCTCACCAAATCAGTGTGGCACAAGCCTTATTCAAACCTTTAAAGATTTTTCACCAAAACTCCATTTCCATAGAGTATACTTTGGCTTCAATTTCCTATTCACTCGGTAATGGTTTTGAGCAACCAAATATATCACGTGAATCATAACGCGGCATAGAACGCGTTACCACTTTGACCCACGAAAATCGACGCTCAGGTCCCACCTAAATATTAGACCAAAGTTAGGAAAAAATCTGTCTTTTACCCAGATTTTCCAAACCATTTCCAACATTACTACTGCTACCACCACCATGCCACCGTTACCATTACCATTTCCATCCACCATTGCCACTGCCACCTTCATTACCATTGTTATTGTTGCCATACACACAATCATCATTTTACTATTACTATCATCGCTACCGCTACCAGTAGCCGCTGCCACCACTATCACCTTCATCACTATTATCATAAAATACCACAAACATTTTAGTACCATTACCGTCACCACTGCTACTTCTACCACCACCACCACCACCACCACCACAATATAAAAATTAAAATATACAATTTGAAAATATTAAATATTAAATTTGATTTTATACATATCAAATAATTTATTTTTAGTTCAACACTTAAATTTTATCAAACAGCATTTTGGCTTAAAAAATTCATAATTTAGTTTTTTTTTTATATTTATTTTTTTGAAATTAATTTATATTTGTTCATAAAAATTTCAAAAAACTAATGCAGAAATTGGCATGTGCCTACCGTGTTAAATTAGTCATAAAAAGACAAAATATACTAAAATTGAAAATGTCACTATCCAAACCATAATGTGGCTACGGGGTTAAACAAAATGCCTTATTTAAAATATAATTATTTTATTTTTTCTCTCACAAAAGTCAAAAAATTCAAAAACCCCAACCCAAATGATAGCCAAAGCTAAAATAATAAAAAAAATCAACTAAAAAAAGCCAATTATCATGCCAACATAGCTTTGGGATTTTAAAATTGAAGATGAGAATATTATTGAAATAAATAAATGTGTACTAAGAATTTTATTTTTTGATGTATGTATCGAAAAGGTGTTCATTAAGATTGTGTTTGGTTCAAGGATTCAAGGAGTGTTTTGAAAAAGAAATAAAAGAAAAGAAAAAATGTGTGTGCAATTAAGCAAAATATAAATATATTTTATTCATATATTACCATTATTATTTTTTTTAAAAAATCACTTTCTAAATTTTTGAGCCAAATATAACTTAAATGTATGTAATTAAAAAACTTAATTTGTAAAAATAAAATTACCTGATCCCCAAAATATACAACATTCACAACCCCACTCACTTATAATTGATTCAAAAAAAATAAATAAATAATTAAAAATATATAATTAATCCACATCATTGTAAGAATAACGAAGATCCCCACTTTGTTGTCCAAACATTTTTGCTGTACAACATTAGGCCGGCATTTATCTAACCAATAGTATGTTGAGGAGACAACTGTATAATTAGTAGGATCTAGTCTCCATATCTAAAAATCAAATATATTTTTCAAATTAGGTTCCCATATTTTATATAATGATGATGTTGCGTTGCGTAGGCTTGGCGAATGGAATCAGTCAGTAGCAGTATCTTTTATATTTTATTTCAGGTCTCCCAACAATAATCTGAATAATTTCTCCCATAGATTTTGTAATAAATACTGCCCATGAAAATAAAAAAATAAACTTTATCAAAAATCAATACATAAATCAATAAATTATATATTAACATAATGTAATGTAGTCATTTGTCTAGTGCAATCCGGTAAATTAATTTTTTACATAAGTAGTCTTTAAAAATTATAAAATAAATAGTTAGAATTATTATTAGGGTAAATTACGGTGACACCCCCTAAGATTTATATTTATTACAGTTCCCCTTCACATTTTGGAAACTACATCTCCCTTCCTGAGATTTAAAGTTTTATTATAGATTCTCCCCTTAACAATTTAATTTTTTTAAATACTAATTTTGCCCTCATTGGGTAACTTACATTGACACCCTTCACATTTTAGAAATTACAATCCCCTTCCTAAGGTTTAAAGTAGTATTACCAATTGCCCACTCAGTTTGTATTAGTTGGAAAAAAAATTCATTGAAAAAAAAATTAATTGAAAAAAAATTTGTTAGTAAAATTTTTAAATTTCTGTTTAAAAACCAATGTAAACTCATTTTTTGAATTTACGTTTTTTTTTCTCAAATTTACAAATTGAGACAACAATTTATAAACCAAAAAAATTATCAAACAAGTTTTTATGACAGTTTTTTCAATTTTTGTATATATAAATTGAAAACTGAAAATAAAATGGTTACCAAACAGGCCTCAGATGCTAAAAATGTAGTAAAATTAACAAATAATTAAATAAGTTACCAACGTAAGAAATGACTTATCAAAAGATTCTTAGGTTATGTATGGTTTGATTTTTAGAATTTTTTTTAAAATTAAAAATTAATTTGGTTAAGAAATAAAAAATAAAAAATAATTATCATTTAAGGGTAAAAAATAATATCATTTTAATTTTTGGACAAGTTATATACATACGTATGACTGTTTCAATTTAATTTGTAAAAATTATTTCTAACTAACCACTCGAAAGATAAAAATTATATAAAAATGATAATTATTTTTATTTCTTAACCAAATTAATTTTAATTTTAAAAAAAAATTCTAAAAATCAAACCATACATAGCCTAAGAATCTTTTAATAAGTCATTTCTTACGTTGGTAACTTATTTAATTATTTGTTAATTTTTACGATATTTTAACCATCTAAAGCCTGTTTGGTAACCATTTCGTTTTCAGTTTTCAATTTATATTTACAAAAATTTTAAAAACTATCATAAAAACTTGTTTGATAATTTATTTTTGTTTATAAATTGTCTCAGTTTGTAAATTTGAGAAAAAAACGTAAATTCAAAAAATAAGTTTATGTTAGTTTTTAAACAGAAATTTAAAAATTTTACTAACAAAATTTTTTTTCAAATAATTTTTTTTCCAATAAATTTTTTTTCCAACTAATAATAACCAAGGGGGCAATTGATAATGTTACTTTAAACCTTAGAGAGGAGATTTTAATTTCTAAAACGTGAGGGGTGTCAATGTAATTTACCCAGTGAGGGCAAAATTGATATTTAAAAAAATTAACGGTAAATTACGCTGACACCCCTTGATGTTTATGTTTATTACAGTTCCCCCTTTATCTTTTGAAAATTACATCTCCCTCCCTGAGGTTTAAAGTTTCATTACAGATTTCCTCTCTCAGCAATTTAATTTTTTTTTAAATATCAATTTTCCCCTCACTAGCTAAATTACATTGACACCCCTCACATTTTAGAAATTACAATACCCTCCCTAAGGTTTAAAGTAGCATTACCAATTGCCCCCTCAGTTTGTATTAGTTGGAAAAAAAAATTCATTGAAAAAAAAAAATAATTGGAAAAAAAATTTGTTAGTAAAATTTTTAAATTTCTATTTAAAAACTAACGTACTCTTTTTCTGAATTTACATTTTCTCCTCAAATTTACAAACTGAGACAACAATTTGTAAACCAAAAAACTAATCAAACAAATTTTTATGACAGTTTTTTTCAATTTTTGTAAACATAAATTGAAAATTGAAAACAAAATAGTAACTAAACAGACCTCAGATGAAAAAAATGTCGTAAAATTAACAAATAATTAAATAAGTTACCAACGTAAGAAATGACTTATCAAAAGATTCTTAAGCTATGTATGGTTTGATATTTAGAATTTTTTTAAAAAAAATTAAAAATTAATTTGGCTAAGAAATAAAAAATAAAAAATAATTATCATTTAAGGGTAAAAAATAATTGTCATTTTAACTTTTGGACAGATTATATACATATGTATGGCTGTTTCAATTTGATTTGTAAAATATTATTTCTAACCACTCGAAAGATAAAAATTATATAAAAATCATAATTATTTTTTATTTTTTTATTCTTAACTTAACCAATTAATTTTAATTTTTTAAAAAAATTCTAAAAATCAAACTATATATAGCCTAAGAATCTTTGATAAATCATTTCTTACGTTGGTAACTTATTTAATATTTGTTATTTTACGATATTTTTACTATCTGAAACCTGTTTGGTAACCATTTCATTTTTAGTTTTCAATTTATATTTACAAAAATTTTAAAAACTATCATAAAAACTTGTTTGATAATTTTTTTAGTTTATAAATGGTTGTCTCAGTTTGTAAATTCGAAAAAAAAAACATAAATTCAAAAAATGAGTTTACGTTAGTTTTTAAACAAAAATTTAAAAATTTAACTAACAAAATTTTTTTTCAATTATTTTTTTTTTCAATTAATTTTTTTTCCAATGAATTTTTTTTTTCAATGAATTTTTTTCCAACTAATACTAACCGATGGGGCAATTGATAATGTTACTTTAAACCTTAGGGAGGGGATTGTAATTTTTAAAATGTGAGGGCTGTCAATGTAATTTACCCAATGAGGGTAAAATTGGTATTTAAAAAAATTAAATTGCTAAGGGGGAATCTGTAATGAAACTTTAAAACTCAGGGAGGGAGATGTAATTTTCAAAAGGCGAGGGAGAAATTGCAATAAACATAAACCTTAGGGGTGTCAATGTAATTTACCCAAAAATTAAATTACTAAGGGAAAGAATCTGTAATGAAATTTTAAACCTCAAGAAGAGAGACGTAATTTTCAAAGGTAAGGAGAGAACTGTAATAAATACAAACCTTAGAGGGTGTCAGTATAATTTACCTTTATTATTATAAGCCCAAAGTGAAACTCACAAATAAAAGATAAAAAATTATAAATAAAAAAAAAGTTACTGATATAAAAAGGAGACAATTCCCGTGAGGTTGATGGCTGACAAGAAAACTAAAGAAATAACAAATCAGGTAAGTTTGGAAAAAAAAACAAAAAAATTAATACAGTATACAACCTTCTGGCTCTATTTGGTTTAAGTTTCAAATCATAATTTTACCTATATATTTGAATGTTATATTTGATTTAAATTTTTAAAAATAGATTCTAATGTCACATTTGAATACACATTCCAATGCATGTTTGGCAGAGTAGAGTTTTTGAATTTTGAATTTGTAGATTGGGCCTATCTGGACATCTTTGGACATCCGGTTGGTAGACCGGAACAAATTTTTTTTTTTTTTTTAAACAATTGCAACCTATTATTTGAAAACAAAAAAAATTATATTTGTTTTTGATATTTTTTAAATATAGAAATTATTTTTTTAGACCTTTTTTAAACAAAACAATTAAAAAAAAGTTCAACCAAATATACAATCAAAAGTAATTTTAAAGCAATAGCTGGATATATTTTTTTAACAAAAAATAATATATATTTTAAATAAATAAAAAATTTGGAATTTTTTTAATAAAAAAATTAGTTTTTTCAATAATTATTTTTTTGAATTAAATTTTAAAAAGAGTTTGGTTATGAATTTTGATAGAATTTTTAATAGAGTTTTGACTTATGTGTTTAGTTATGAGTTATAAGTTTTTGAATTAAGGCCTATTTTGGGAAGTAGTTTAAAAGCCACTTTCCAGCTTTTAATCCACTTCCCTCTTTCACAAAAAAATCAAAAAAAATCAAAAAAACAACTTTTAACTATTTTCCCAAAACACTCCTAAGTTTTGAAGATTTTTTGCAAAACTCATAACTTAACAACTTTTCTCATTTCAAAATTCAATTTAAAACTCTTTTCAAAATTCATAATCAAATAAATTTCCTCTTTTCAAATCATGATTCAACAACTCACAAAATTAAAATATAATTTTATTCTCAAATTATGATTGTAAAACTAAACCAAGCTCTACCTTAATTTTTACCTTAATTTTTAATGTTATAAATTTTTTTTATAAATATATAATTATTTTTAAAAATATAACTGATTTGTAATATTGCAGGAAAAATTCTTCCGAAAATGACATTGACAATAAAATTGGTCCGAACATTCCGCTTTGTCAAACCTCGGCGATTAATCACTTCTCACTACGTGGGTCTATAAAAGTACACCTGTGCGGATTTTTTTTAAAAACTTATTCCAATAGTACGTAAATTTATTATTTAATAAGTTTTATGATAATTAATGATATTTTTTATTAAATATTATTAAAAAATTCTTAATTATTAATTTTTAGTAATAATTTAAAAAATTTGTTATAAAAAAAATGTCATTAATTATAAATGTTATTAACAGTTTAAAAAGATTGTCATAAAAAAATAACTAATTTTCAATTTTTAGAGATAATTTGAAAATTTTGTTACAGAAAAAGTCACTAATTATAAGTTTTAGTTACAATTTATAAAATTTTTGACAAAAAAAAAATTGCTAATTTTCAATTTTTAGTGACATGTGCAAAAAATCGTCATAAAATTTTATTTTTAGCGATGATTTTACTAAGACTTATTTTTAATAGAACTTGATGAAAATTAATCTAACTATTAAAACTATTGGTAGTTTAAAGGCCAAATTATAAAGAGCCAGCAATGTGTACAATACTATATCAAATAAGGGGACTTACATGTAAGTCCTACTAAGGTCTTGTTTATCAACTATACATTTTAGTCAAAAAATAAAAAATGTCACTACAAATTGACATACCATTCTCTCTACTTTTCTGCGTAGCTTTTTGTAAAAAAGTTATTTATTATCTAATAGGTTCTATAATAATTAATGACATTTTTTATTATACATTATTAAAAACGTTACTAATTGTTAATTTTTAGCGACAATTTTAAAATGCTGTCACAAAAAATATCACTAATTATAAGTTTTAGCGATAATTTTAAAAAAAAATCGTCACAAAAAAGTCACTAATTTTTAATTTTCACTTACAGTTTGAAAAATTCGTCACAAAAAGTCACTAATTGCAAGTTTTAACGATAATTTATAAAAATCGTGATAAAAAAAAGTCACTAATTATCAATTTTTAGTAATATTTGTAAAAAATCTTTATAAAAAATTATTTTTAACGACGATTATACTAAATCTTATTTTCAATACAATTTAATAGGAATTAAATTTAATTATTAGCCCATATTAATAATTTATCCTATAAAAATGCACATGATGCACTTAGGTGCGTGTGTTAATATTAATTTTATTATACTTTTTTATATTTAAATTTTATTTTATTCTATTTATTCTTTTAACTAGAAAGGTAGGCACTTGAGGCTCACATGAAAATTCTTCCCAAAATTGTATGTGTGAGCTGAGTAATGGTGTATATGTGTATCTACATTTATTATTTTTAAAGACAATATTTTAGTTGATGTTTTGAAGCCATTCCCTTTTTAATATTAAAGTCTTATTTGGGAAGTTAGTTATTTAATTTTTTATTATTAAATTAATCTGATTAAAATAGTTATGTTTGAGAAATTATTATTATTTTTTTTTTTTGGGTTTATAGTGAATTTGATAATTGTGAGAGAAAAAATAAAATAATTATAGATTAGATGTGATATTTTATTTTATTGATTATTTAACATATTTTGTCTTTTAGCGAGTTATTTTAATTCAACTTTCTTTCTAAATACCTCCAACATTTCTCCATTCACAACCAAAAAAAAAATAAAAAATAGATAAATGAATAGCCAGTCTCAAACCTTGAACCTTAGATTGTGTTTTAGGGAGTTGGTAAAAAGCTAATTTTTGGCTTTTTACCAAGCTTTTTAGCTTTTTGCAAAGTGATTTGGGAAGTCGGTAAAAAATTGGCTTTTGACTTTTTGGTTTAATATTTGTTTATGGTGTTAAATCAAATTAAAATGACCAAAATACCCTTAAGAAGTTTATTTTTTTATTTTTTTATCATAGGCCCAATTTGTAATTTTAACACTTGCGTTTTTGCTCTCCCCAAATGGAAATTCACAGCGTTTTTGGCTGCTAGCTTTTTTGGCCTTGGATAAAAACGTGGCTTTTTTCAAAACTTCCCAAAATGGCACTTAATGAAGAAGACTTTCGTGCCTAGTGGCAGAGGGAGTGAAGGCCCAGGGGGGTCACGTACCCCCTTTAGATTTTGAAAAAAAATTTAAATTTTTTTTACAAACATAAAGAAAATATTTTGAATAAAAAAAATTACAAAAATATTATTAGAATAAAATGTCAATGACATTTTAAAAATTATGAGAACAATAATAGTTGTTTTAATTGAAAATGAAGAGACTACTATAAATCATATTATCTATGAAATTTTTTGAATGTAACGGTGATGTCATTATTATTAACATGCAAGTATAAGTAATCTCACTATAAAAATATGAAATTTATTGTATTGTTAGTTATATTTGACATGTGAGATTAACTCTCTATGTATTTATGTATTAATAGTTGGTGATATCACATATCAATGATAATATGGTATTACCATTATATTGAATTGCTAATCAAATTTTGTATAATTTTTTTTTTATCATTATATAATTTATTTTAAGACTTATATTTATATTTTTTTGTATTGTCTATGATATACTAGTTATAAATAACATTATTTTTTTGATGTTTCCTCGAAATCAATTGTAAAAACTTGCGTGAAATATTTTTGTAAAATTTTTTGATATTATAATTAATAAGTGCTCCTTCTAATTTAATTTGCTGATTCCATCACTGTTCGTGCCCCTTGAACAATAAATAATATACACCTAATTTAGATACATGTAAATATAATAAAATTAAAATTTTATATATACAGTTAGTTGGTTACTTACGGAGAAAGCAGAGTACAAATAGACATATCATGGCAAGAGAGGATGAACGTATTACGTACCAGGATTCCAGAGATAAACTAAAAAATAAATAAAATCAAAGTGGATATCTATGTTTCAAGATACTAACCAGTTTGTTTAAGTTTTAATTTTTAAAAAACAGTTTTCAAAAAATTTTATTTTTTTTATTTTCTTATTTTAATGTTTTTAATGAATTTTTTTAGTATTTTAATAATTTTTTTTTTAATTTTTAGACACACCTAATATAAATACACTTAAAAAGTATAATATTTGTAAATTTTTTTTTAAAAAAAATTCACGAAATATCAAAAAATACAAAAATTCAATATATTTTTTATATTTTTGTCTATTTATTCATTTTAAAAATATTTTTTCACAAATATTTTACTGTTAGATATATCTAAGTTAGATATATCTAAAAAAATTATCTAAAATTTTAAAAATATTCACTAAAATACAAAAAATACAAAAAATAAAAAATTAAATTTCTAAAATTAAATTAAAAAAATTAAAATCAAACACAGTGTATGTTTGGTTTGAGTTTGAGAAATGAGTTTTAGAAAAAAAATTTCAAAAATTTGTTTGGTTTGAGATTTTTCTCAAAAAATTTTCAAAATCACTTTCTCTTTCTTACACATTAATCAATCACTTTTTCTCTCTCCTCTCCTATTCTCAATCACTTTTTCTCTCACACACATCTACTCAATTCTCCCAAAATATCAAATCATCTCAAACTCCTAAAAAAAATTTGTCTCTCAAAATATATAACCAAACAAACCAAAAAATTTTCTAAAACAACTCTCCTAAATTTTTTTTAAAAACAACTCTCCCAAAAACAAACCAAACAAGTCCAGTACATCTTTTATGACACGCCTTTCATAAAGTGATGTTGTTGCTTCCCTGAAGTGTAGCTGTGCGGCGTGACAGTACTGTTCAACTTTAATTATGAATTATTTTGAAGAGTTAGTAAAAAATTAATTAATTTTTTATGAGTTTTTTTTAAAAAATATATTAAAAAAATGAAGAATTAATATGATTCTAAAGAATTTTAACCATTTCTTAAAGGAGACGTATAACTTTAAAAATAAATCCACCAAACAAGTCGTCTGTATAATATTAGACCGACATTTATCTAACGAATAGTAAGTTGAGGAGAAAACTTTTAATTAGCAGGACCTAGTCTCCGTATCTAAGATCAGATTTTCAAAGCAGGTTCCCATATATTTTATAGAGTGATGTAGGCTTGGCGAGTAGCTTCTTTCTATATAATTATCATTCATATTTTTTACAATAATGTTGGGTAGTACGAAAATAAAGTGATTCTAATAATTTGAATGTGTCAAAATAATATCGTTTTGACATTTTGTTTTTTTATTTTTTTTTCTTTTCTTTTTTCTTTCCTCTCTTTTCTTTCTTTTCTTTCTTCCCCCTCTCGTTTTCCTTCATCTTCTTCATCTGTTCTTTCTAAATCCGAACTCAGAATCACAATTAATTTTTTTTTTCTTTTTCCTTCATCCTCTCTTCTTCCTCCCCTTCTCTTTTTCCTTCCTGTTCTTCCTCTGTTATTTTCTGAATCCAAACTTAGAATCAAAATCAAAATTAGAACCCAAACCCAAACCCAAAATCAAAATCAAAATCAAAATCCAAAAGCAAAACCAAACCCACAGCCACAACTGAATATCTAGCTTCGGTCTCTCAGTGCATGGCGGTGGGTTAGGTTGTGATGGTTCGCGACCTGGTTCCTCTGTTCCCTTTTTTTTTTTTTCTTCTCCTTTCTTCCTCCTTCTCTCTTTCTCTCGCCTCTATGTTTCTCTCTGTTTCTCTCAAACCAATTTTAGAGAGAAATGAGAGGGAGAAGGGAGAAGGAAAAAGAGAGAGGAAAAAAAAGGTGCCAAAACGACGTCATTTAAAGCTACCCAGCATTTTGTATTTTTTGTTATCACTGTCATTTTAAACTCACAATCATAATTTGGATAATTTATCTCATATATTTTACAGTAATGACCATCAATATAAAAAAATCAATTTTATCGAATATCAATAAATAAATAAATTAAATTGAAATGAACGTTGTCATCTATTTTAGTTAACATAATATAATTTAATTATGAGTCTAGTTATATTTGATGAATTGATTTTTTGCACAAGTAATTTTTTAAGTTTACAAGATGAATAATTTAAATTATCATTGTAAGCCCAAAGTGAAACTCACAAAATAAAATATAAAGAATTACTCCCTTCGTCCCATTTTATTTGTCCACTTTTCCATTTTAGTCCGTCTCAAAACATTTGTCCACTTTCTATTTTGATATATTAAATTTTGTTAGATTTTCAAAATTATCCCCTATAAATCATTATAAACACATTTTAAAATTCAAAAAGAAAGGTAATAGTGGAAAAAAAAAATTAAATTTTAAATTAAAATGTAATAATTGTATGTCTTCTTAATAAGTTGAATTTTTCATAGTTGATAAATAAATTGAGACAAAAAGAGCATAAAAGATTGTAATATAAAAGAGGACAATTGCCATAAGGTTATGGGCTTACAAGAAAATTGGAGAATAACAAATCAGTATATGTTTGAAAGAAAAAATCAGATTAATAATAAATTTTAAATTTTTATTGATTAAAATTATTATTATTTTTTTTATAAGTATGTAATTATTTAAAATAAATTTGAAAATTCTTCCAAAAAACATTGACAATAAAATTTGTCGGAATTTTTTAAAAAAAATATTACATGAGGAAACAAAAATGCCTCATACACCCAGTTGCCCCGACCCCCAGTGACCCCCAGTGAGGTGGCACTCACGTGATAGTCACGTGACTGTGACTGTAAGACCAAACAAACAGGTTCAGATTTCATTTGAAATTTTCCCCCCTCTCCCCTCAAACAACGGTACCCTCCCCCCTCAAACAACGGTAACAGGTACTGACCCCCCACTCCGACGCCTGACTCCCACTCCGACGCCGGCGACCACTCCTTCCCTTCACTCCGACACCGACAGCTCGTCACCTCCCTTCACTCGCGAATCTCTCTGTCTCTCCTTCCCTTCACTTCAACTGTATGTATATCTGCGTATATATATATATATATATATATATCTATTTCCTGTTCGATGAAATGTGGAATCTCTGTCTCTCATTCCCTTCACTTCAACTGTATGTATATCTGCGTGTATATATATATATCTATCTATTTCCTGTTCGATGAATTGTGGCATTTGGAAAATTTGTGAAATTTCATTTATTAACTGTGAATTTTCTATCTATTATCTGTGAAATTTCCTTTTGATTTGGGAATTGTGGCATTTTCATTTACGAATTGTGGCCTTTTCAGTTGGAGTCTTACATTGCCTTAAACGTGTTCGATGAAATTCCCCAACGAAATGTTTAATCAATTGGTTCAATTTGTCCAGTGCATAATTTCTTCATTAAATCAATTTCGTAATTCATCTTGATTATACAGAAATTTCTGTGCATAATTGGTTCAATTGGTTAAATTTCTGAAGGTGAACAGAATTTGGATAAGGCATAGACTTTCCTGTTGGTTGACATATGTGTTTAGAGTTAAGGCATAGACTTCAGTAGCTCAGACTTTCCTGTTGGATGTTCAACCTGAGCCACATTTCTGGAATTTGAAGTCTATGCCTTCAAATTTCTATGCCTTATACACGTAGCTCAGGTAAGGAATTTGAAGCTCAACCTTAGAATTTCTATGCCTTATGTCATAGAAATGGCATAGGAAATTTGACATATGGCATATGGCATAGGAATTTGAAGCTCAACCTTAGAATTTCTATGCCTTCAAGGAATTTGGATAAGGCATAAGTGGAATTTCTATGCCTTATCCAATTTGGACAAGTTATTCCTGTTGAAATTTGGATAAGGAATTTGAAGTCTATGCCTTATACACGTATGTCAACCAAAAAAAAACATCCAATGCATAGACTTTCCTGTAACAAAAAAAAAAAAACTCACACAAAACTAAAATGATTAGTCACATTTCTCAGTTCGTAACAACACCACAAGATTACTATTATACTAACATAACCAGAAAATCATTCATAACTATCACTTGAAGATGCACACCAATGCAGCAATACACATGATGCTAATTAGCATGCCTCTAAGCTACAGCAAACAGGGGGCCAAACAGCACAAAGTCATGCATTAGACCACAGGGCTTTCCCAATGCAGCAATACACATGATGCTAATTAGACACAAGATCATTAACAGAGAAACCACAGCCTTGATCCACATTTTAGACCCAATCCTATAGCAACACCCTAGATCAGCAGCATACTTTCTCCCTATACAGTTGCACTGCACAGAGTTATGCACCAAAGCCTTTACCACACACAGCAGCAGACCTCAAAGCATTTATTTTTTATTTTATTTTTTTAGCAGTGCAGACACAAACAAGATCATTCCACAACAGAGTCCATAAGATCATAACTATATGTCATTACACAATGACACATAGAGCTTGAATGGCAGCAAAGCAGCACCAAACCAGTGAAATACTCTAATATTGCTGGTAGGTGTAGAAGTCCCCCGAACGCCCCGGGAGGGTTAGGTCCCGTTCTGTTCAGATTGGGGTCACTACAGTTCGAAGGACTCAAATGTCACGGTTCTCAATCTTGAACCAAAGAGTCCAAATCCGGCAAATCGTTTTGAAAACAGATTTTTTGAAAGAAGTGCCAAACATGGACTGCTTTGCCAGATAACAGAGTCGCCACCTAAATATTTTAAAATGGGAAATTTAGGAAACCCTGACTCGTTGCCGAAGGCCACGTGTCCGTCATCACCAAAGTTGGCTCGGGAACTTGGGTACGATTGGGGAAGGTCACATCGTGAGCACCCCCGCTCGCCCGGTCAAAGACCGGCCTCTACTAACCATGATATCTGTTTTTGAAAACATTGTATGCTCTTATTCCGGTTATTAGCCTAGGTTACTACGTGATGCGCACAGCATACAAGTATAGACTGAATCGTCTGAATTGGAACAAAACATTTCATGTTTGTTTGTTTGAAAATGGTTTGATGGTGCTACCCGCAGGTAGACTAAGACGCGGATTTGCCACCCTCGGGTGGGCTTAGAAAACATGATTGATGAATTGTTCCAATTCAGATAACTCAACCTCCACCCACAGGCATTCAAGGCAGTTATATCACATAAGCAGATAGCCTCATGGTAAGCATGCTATCATGGCAACACTCACACGCATGCAAGGATGCTAAAGCATAAAACTCACCTAGTACTCCAAGCCAAAACAGGAACCGATTAGAAATCATGCATGGATCCTAAGTATACAGAATGCCTAATGCAACACATGCAAAATGCAACTATAGCAGGCTCGGCTATTCTAAAGATGGCATGTGAAATGCTACAACTATCACGTATTCAATTTGGAATTGAAATACCAATGCAGTTTGTATGATGCGCCGAGCCCGGTGCATGCAAAACAGATGAATGATGCAAACATGCTGTCATACTGTATGCTAATTGAAATATGCCCTATATCTAACCATCGTAAGCGGGTAAATAAAAGGGAAGAAAGACGTGGGGTTGGAAGACATACATCACACACACGCACACTTATTACAGTTATGCCCTCACACAGAGGGTTCGAATAAATAATACAGTCCGAAATAATAAAAGAATAGTACAGATTTCTAAGTAATTAGCAATTCAAACTAAGAAAGCTGTAAATCGGTTTGCAAGCCGGGGGCTGCCTCGCTTCTGATGAATGATGTATGCTGGACTGCCTTTGCGCGGAAATCCACTGGAATGCCCAATTTAGCCTCTATTCGCAGTGTTTCTTGAAATGCGCGCCCGACTCCGAAAAGTTACTGATTCCTTATTTTGCTGCAACAGAGAGCAGGAAAGGGCACAGCAATGTATTTCACAAATATATGCATGCCTCGATCCCCGTGCCACCAATCACGCATATCGATGCATGATGGCCGAGGAGTCGGATTGCACAACTCAATATAGGGTGCAATGCAGATGAATGCTACAATGAAACCTAACTCCATCATGGGTAATCCGGAGTGTCGGTGAGCTGGGAATTGAGACCCGTTCCGTCATTCGGAGTACGAAACGTGCCTCGTTTCCCGTGCCCGGGCTAACTCCTATCCCAAACACGATGCGATATGCATGATATGCATGAATGTAACTAATATACAATTCTAACATGCACAATACTATGAGAATGAGATGCCTCGAAATGCGTGCACGCGTGCACGCAAACCGAGGCGATGATGTGAAATGCAAATCGGATAAAACCGAAGTGCCTCGAAATGTGTGCCCACAGGCACGCACACCGAGGCGATGATGAAATGAGAAATCGGATAAAACCGAAGAGCCTCAAAATGTGTGCCCACAGGCACGCATACCGAGGCGATGACATGAAGTGGAAATCGGATAAAACCGAAGTGCCTCGAAATGTGTGCCCACAGGCACGCACACCGAGGCGATGATGAAATGAGAAAATCGGATAAAACCGAAGTGCCTCGAAATGTGTGCCCACAGGCACGCACACCGAGGCGATGATATGAAGTGGAAATCGGATAAAACCGAAGTGCCTCGAAATGTGTGCCCACAGGCACGCACACCGAGGCGATGATGTGAAATGCAAATCGGATAAAACCGAAGTGCCTCGAAATGTGTGCCCACAGGCACGCACACCGAGGCGATGATATGAAGTGGAAATCGGATAAAACCGAAGTGCCTCGAAATGTGTGCCCACAGGCACGCACACCGAGGCGATGATGTGATGAGATGGAAATGTAAATTGGGCTTATACTGACATGAATGGACCTCAGCCACACTCACGTCAGATGCCGTCGGATAAAACAGAGGTGCCTCGAAGTGCGTACCCACGGGCACGCAAACCGAGGCATGGCCCGAAGGCATGAAATGGCACGGGAAATGATATGCAAGCATGCCAACCATATTTCAGCACCTAAATGAAAGGGAAAACAGTCCCGAAATGACACGGAATGACAACCGATGCATGAAATCATCCCGAAACGTGATTCTAATTACCCGAAATGGCCTACGGCTATGCTAAACATGCAAAATTGATACATGAAAGCAAAAACAGTAGCAAGGCAGCCCCAAATATGGCATTTTTCCAGTACAAAGCAAAGCTAAACAAGAACCACAAGCATGGCAAAAATAGCTTGCAAAAACGGGGAAAAAGAGAGGAATTACAAAGCAAGTAGTATGTACAATGCTCAAACCAGAAAAAACAGTTCTACAAAATTAAAGAGGGGCCAAAAATATGCACATTTATAAGAGATGACAACCTCCAATTCAGTGTGTAGATATACTAAACATAGCATGCAAAATTTGGGTCAACAAGGGCTATAAAGAGAGGTACCATAAGCAAGCATCAAACAATTTTGAACCCTTAACAAAAGATGAAGAATAGACAATTATAAGACACTTTCTAAGCCTGATGAAGACTCAAATCAGTGGCTAAGCAAGCCTAAACAAACATGCAATTTTACGGTAAATTGAAGGATTACAAAACAAGTACCAAAACCAGTCATCAAATGGCCTAAGACCCTTAACAAAGAATGACTAATGGACCAAAATAAGGCACTCTCTAAGCCTGATGAAGGCTGAAATCCGAAGCATGGTGAGCTTAAAAATGCATGCAAAATGGGAGTGGAACAAGAATTCAAAGCAAGTGATATGTAGAGAAAGAAAACCAGGTTGAGCCCTTCTTCAATGTTGAAGAGGGGCTCAAAATAAGCACATTCACAGTATGTTACAAGTTCCAAATCAGATCACAAGTAGGCCAAAACAATCATGCAATTTTACGGTAAAATGGAAGTATTTCAAAGGAAGTACATGATAGAGAAGTCAAACATGATGGAGCCCTTCTTCAATGTTGAAGAGGGGCTCAATATAAGCCCACTAACAGTTTACATCAGTCCCGAAATCAGATTACTCATAAGGCAAATAAAGCATGCAAAACAATGGCCTAAAGAGTGATATTGAAGGAAGTATATTAAGGAGACACCAAACAGGGTTGAGCCCTTCTACAATGTTGTAGAGGGGCTCAAAATAAGCATAAAACCAGAAGGGGTCAGAGCCCAAAACAGATCACAAGTAGGGTAAAGAAATGGCTCAAGAAAATGCAAGAAAAAGGGATTTAAGAACTTACCCTTGAAGATCCAATTGTTGCTACCTCTTGGCCTGAATTTGTTGCTTCTTAACCACTAGAGAACACTTCCTTGCTGCTGGAATGGTAGTGGGGATGGTGGAGCTAAGGGTTGATGAAGGGTTGAGCTAGGAAGCTTGAAAGTTTTTAGGGTTTTGAATAGGAAAATGGAGGTTTTGGGAGAGAGGGTCTTGAGATCAAAGGTTGTAACCTTGACAAAGGAGGAGGCTATGGCTTCAAATAGGGAAGAAAAGGTGTAAAAGGGGAGGGAATTGCATCCAAGCATTCCCTCCCAAAATATCCCCCGGATGGGGAGATATTTTGGCAAAAATATCCGGACAGCTGGAATGAGCTGGAAAGCAAGAAGCTGGCCGGCCAGGTGGTTTTCTGCAAGGTGGCCGGCCGGCCACCCCACCTGGTCGGCCAGCCACTCACCCTGGCCGGCCGGCCATGCCCAAAAATGAAGATGAAATTTTCTGGCCGACCACCATGCAGTAGTGTCCTCCCATGTGTGCAGAATAAGGCCCCAAGGTCGGAATCTGGCAACTCTGAAGCAGGAGTCACAACATAGAGCTTGAAGGAGGGGCTCAAAAATGAAACTTTGAATTGCTGGCCGACCACCAACTTTTAGGGTCCTCCCAGATGTGTAGAACAAGGTTCCAAGGTCGGAAATTGGCAACACTGAAGCAGGAGCCACAACATAGAGCTTGAAGGAGAGGCTCAAAAATGAAACCTGGAATTTCTGGCCGACCAGTAGTTTTTAGGGTCCTCCCATGTCCCCTGATCACAGATATGTAGCTTTGGTTGGAAGAAAATAACCCCAGGGTGTTCAACACTGGCCCGGAAGTGAGCAAAACGGGCGCCGGAGGAGCGAAACTGGTTATCTGGGATAATTGCTGGCCTCCTACCCTCCAGTGATCTTCCTAATGTTGAAACAGAGGTACCTGCCAAAATTGAACAAAAACTAATGAGAAATGAACGCTCGGGCCCAAACCGCGCAGTTCGGGGTCCCGAAAATGGGCTGTAGGCACCGGAAGTGGTGTTCAGCAGCGAAGTGGGTATCTGAGACCCCAGGGTTTCTTAAAATGATAAAACAGAGGCACACGCCAAAAACCGGAGAAAACCGATGCGAAAAGAATGCTCGGGGGCCAAACCGCGAGGTTCGGGGCCCGAAAACCGGCTATAAGCACCGAAAGTGGCATACGGCCACGAAGTGGGCATCAGGGGCCCCAGTGTGCCTTGTTATGATGAAACAGAGGTACATGCCAAGAACCGGAGAAATCGGAGATGGTTGGGCGGTCCCGAGCCGAGGCACACGGCCTGACGGCCCCGAAAACCGGGAACCGGGCTCCGAAATGGGCAAAATGACCTACGGCCACGAAATGTAGCTCACGGCCACCGGGAGATAGTCTACAGGACCACTCCCTTCCCGCGGGAAAGAAAACAGAGAAAACCGGGTCTGGTCCGCAAACCGAGACAAGGCACAGAAGAGAGTTCGGAAGTCCGGAGGCAGGGCACACGGCCGCGACTCTGAGACTTCTGAACGAGCACAGTATGCAACATCACCGAGCGCTCAACCGGTGACGTCTGAGTCTTAAGGTCGGTCAAAAATGGGGTGTCTACAGTTGCCCCTCTTTGACAGAACTCGGAAGTCATAACAATGACGGGAGTGAATGTCAAAGCCTAGAGACGACCCATTTTTGACAAGGCCGAAGACTTAGACAATCATACAAGATGAACGGAAATGTGTGCCCGCAGGCAGGGGGGGCAAAATGCAAAGCGACATGCACAGAGCCAAATGATCATGCAAGTGCAGCAAGCTGTAATGAAGCAGGTATTGACAAATAGATGCAACAGTTTTAAGCAAGAATGCAAAGCAACAACTACATTTCATGCAGTTAGGAATGCGGAGAATCACTCGATTCTCGTCGCGTCTCACACGGAGAAGATACGATACCTGCGCGATTCGTCTGGTCGCACCAGCCTCAAATGAACCGTACATACAATATCGTGCCTGCAAAATAGAGAAATTCAACAAGAACAATATGCTAACAACATATAGTCAATGTGATCCCTATGATTCCAAAAAGTCTGACACACGCAGTGCCGGCGGGTAAACACATCGCAATGCGAGAAAAGATAATGCGTGACAACGCATACTCAAGCATAGAGGTATGGTAAACATGCATGACAATGCAAAATATTCATGAGAATACAAATTACGAGCCAAATAATGCGAAACGAGCGCAAATTAGAGTGCCCGTTTGTTGCGAAATAATAAACAAGAAAGCGCGCATTTCGGCGATGACAACTCGATCGCGGCCTCTGATTCACGTCCCGGAGAGATCACAACATGTTTAAAAAGGATACACCTCAATTTTGATGAATAATGATGAGACACATATCAGAAATCGTAATTAAAGTTCCAACGGAGCAATTTCGCGCCAGAAAGTGCACTTTTCTCGAACTTTTTCAGGTCCCGGGAACTCCAAAATTCCTCAAAATTTGCAGAGAGGTAGGGGAGGGGGTGGAGGACATGGTCGGCCAGGCCTTGGCCCTAGGAGAGGCTGTCGGCCAGGGCAAAAAAAGTACATGGCCGGCCAGCCAGGTTAGGTGGCCGGCCGGCCATCTGCCCAAAGTAGGGGCATTTTGGTCATTTTCGGATTTTCTATATATTCACACATCCAATGCCTCCGAGATTGCACCCCCAAGTGTGGAATTCTCTCCTCTTGCTCTCTAAGCCATTTTTTCTTTCAGATCTGCACTTTATACGCGTCCCTCGGCCTCCCACGCAAGTTGTTTCTGCGAAATCCTTCAGATTTAAGCACTTTGAGCCTACTAAAATTTGATTTCGGAGCTTCTCTTCTCATTTTCACCACCTGAGGTAAGTTTGTCTCAATATTTGGAATATTTTCCCGGGGGTTGACTTTTGTTGACTTTTTATTTCCCGAGAGTTGACTTTTGTTGACTTTTTCCAATTTTGGCTCATTCTTGCTCATTTTTGCTCCTTTTTGCAGATTTTTCGAAATGGCCGGCAATTTCCCCCACGGCGGAGGTTTTCCAGGGGCCGGAGATGACTTTGACTTTATGACTCTACCCCCGAGGGTCCGGCCCTTCTTCCCCGATCAATACGCTCCAGCGGTACATAGGCTTCCGCGAGCTGTTTTCCGTCATTTTACCGATTTCAACGATCGGGTTCCCGGGGATCTGCTTCTACGAGAGCCGGAGCAGCACCTTTCTCATGATGCGCGAGAGGTATTTTACTTTACTTTTCGTATTCTTGTGCATTTTGTAGCCTTGCCATGCTTAAACACACAGTTGTAGCTTACGACATAGTACTTTGTTTGCACTCTGAATATGTAGTTAAAACACTTGAATTGTTGAACACACGGCTCACTGATTGAAGGTGAACACACAGCGCACACTAACCACGAGTAGAACACACAGTCCCAAACTCTGATTTTCTGAACACACAGTCCAAGTTGATGATGAACACACAGCCCCCACTGATTAGGATTGAACACACGGCCCAAAACATAGATTTACTGAACACGCAGCCCAGATTTGACGTGAACACACAGCCCACTGATTAAGAGTAAAACACACAGTCCCAAACTCTGATTTTCTGAACACACAGTCCAAGTTGATGATGAACACACAGCCCCCACTGATTAGGATTGAACACACGGCCCAAAACATAGATTTACTGAACACGCAGCCCAGATTTGACGTGAACACACAGCCCACTGATTAAGAGTAAAACACACAGTCCCAAACTCTGATTTACTGAACACACAGCCCAGATTGATGATGAACACACAGCCCCCACTGATTAGGATTGAACACACGGCCCAAAACATAGATTTACTGAACACGCAGCCCAGATTTGACGTGAACACACAGCCCACTGATTAAGAGTAAAACACACAGTCCCAAACTCTGATTTACTGAACACACAGCCCAGATTGATGATGAACACACAGCCTAGATTTGAAATGAACACACAGCCCACTGATTAAGAGTAGAACGCGCAGTCCCAAACTCTGATTTACTGAACACACAGTCCAAGTTGATGATGAACACACAGCCCCACTGATTAGGATTGAACACACGGCCCAAAACATAGATTTACTGAACACGCAGCCCAGATTTGAAGTGAACACACAGCCCACTGAGTTTTCTGAAATTTGAACACGCAGCCCATATACCAAATTTACTGAACACGCAGCCCAGATTTTAGGTGAACACACAGCCCACTAACTTTATTTGCACACAGCTCATTCACTTCATTTGCTGATATATGCGTTCATTCTAAATGCAGGTTGGCTCTCGTACTGTGCGAGGATACGGTTCCACTGCCGCGAGGGAGTGGTATGCTGAGCTTCCGGAAGCTGTCCGGGACTTAGTTAACTTTGCAGGATTCGGACCATTCTGCAGAGGGTTATCTCATTGTCTTATCAGCAGGACATTGTTTGCCGCTCTGGCGGAGAGATGGTGGGACACCACCAATTCATTCCATTTTTCTGCTACTGGGGATATGACCATGACCCCATTAGACTTCGCTGTACTCACCGGCCTAGACGTAGGCGGTGGACCCATTCCCTACGACGAGGATATGGGTGAGTGGGAGGCTGCTTGGATTTATCTATTGGGGACTCGCCCACCCGTAGACAGAGGTACCGGGAGAGTCCGGTATACTTGGTTCTCTTCCCATTTCCGGCGGCCACAGATGGAGCCTGAGTCTCTTGAGGAGGTCGAGCAGTATACTCGTGGTTTCCTCATGTTCCTCTTTGGCACCACTCTGTTTGCCGATAGAGGGAACATGGTCGGATTGTATCTACTGAGTGCTCTGGTAGACCTATCACAGGTCGTTCAGTATGATTGGGGCGGCGCTGGCCTGGCTACCCTTTATTGTTACATGAGCGCAGTCTCTCGTGGGCGGGGGGACTTACTCGGCGGCTACTGGAGAGCCTGGGAGGTACATTCTGTCCTCTTGATTTACATTTTGCTCCTCATTACTTGTTCATTGCACACACGGCGCACTTTGCATTCTGTATTCTGCCTTTAGCACTTTGCATTCACATCCCGCACTGCTTTTCTCAACTGTGGGTATACGCATATTTCCCCACATTAGCCCCGGAGATGGAGGTGGCAGGACCTCCTATGACCCCGTTTTCATTGATGTTTGAGGGCGAACACCTGTCGAGGCCTCGAGAGACTCTCTTCTCTCTGCGACAGTACTTCGACACTGTGAGGGCGACAGAGGTATTTCAGAACTCTCAGTCCTTTTCATTTTCATCTTTGATCTGCTTTGTATATTCCTGATTTCTGATTGATTTGTATCCTGGTTATCCGCAGATTACCTGGCAGCCCTGGGCAGTCTTTGATGATGTGCAAAATCAATACCCCGGAGGGTCGAGTGGCTCCCAGTATAGGTTCCTGCTCGAGGGACCAGTCGGTAGGGCCTGGTTTCTGGGGGAGCGCTTTCAGCGTCAGGTGTGGGGGTATAATTCTCAGGACCCTCCTGCTGTGCCTCCACCCACTATGCGGACTGCCGACAGACTATCCGCCGAGGAGGTCATTAGGGATATGCAGGGCACTGATGCCTTGTTATATTTCGTTGAGGGGGACTACGCCACCTACCGCCGCATATATCTGATGTCCCCTTTGACGGGAGTGCGGGCTCCACCACTAAGGTCCGCTGGCGCAGCGTCTTCGAGTCGCGCCCGTGCTGCAGACATCCCTTCTTCCAGTAGGGCTGGTGCTTCTAGGGGGAGAGGCAGTTCTATTCCTCCGATCCCTCCGTCTCTTCATCCTCATGCTGGGTGGCCAGACATGCCGACCGAGCTGACGAGTTGGCGGTTCGGGACTCCTTACCAGGTCCCGCTAGAGCCTCCTCTTCCTGACCACAGATATGTCAGAGACCCTGACTCACCCCCGGTATGTTTTTCAGCTTTGATTCATCAGTCAGATATTTGGACGTTCATGCCTTTACTGATAGTTTTGCATTTGCATTTGCATTTGCAGGCTCCAGTTGAGTACACAGATGAGCTGCTCGGGATGCTAGCCACATTCGAGGGCATGATCCTATGGAGGGAGGGACATCTAGCCCTCATGGGCGTGCAGGTACTGTCTATCTTTCCCGTTTTTTTTTTTTAGCATAGTTCTGATAACATACTGGTTTTGAACATTCTGCTGAATTGATAGACTGTGTAGAACACATCTGACACACACTCCACTCACATACTGTACTTACACCTGCTTTTCATTTTTGAACTGATGTATTGCACTTTCCATTTTCAGATGCCTCCCGTATATGCACAGCCACGGGGCGGGCCATCAGGGCAATCTCAGAGGGGTCGAGGTACCAGACCTGCCCGAGGTGCAGGGACTCGAGGAGCTGGGCCATCCAGGCCTTACCGAGGAGCTCGAGGAGCAGGGTCGTCTCGCAGACGCCGAGCACCCATTGTCGAGGATGAGGAGGAGGAGGTTGCAGACCGAGTGTCAGAGACATCTCCTGGGGAGGGAGGCTCCGGCCTTGGTTCTGGGAGTGGAGGCGAGGCCGAGGGGGATCCGGAGGACGACAGCTCTGATTCGGATGGTGATGATGGTGCAGAGGTCATCCCACAGAAGAGGATGAGAGGGCCTCCTCCTTCCCGTTCCCGAGGATACTGATGCTATTTCCTGTTTTATTTTACTTTTTAGCTAGTAGTTTGTAGCACTTTGCACATCATTAGGCAGTTTTATATCTTGTAAAACTTGCACCTCTATTTGTTGTAAAACATGATGGAATGAAACAGCTTTCAAAAAGATGTTTGTAATTGAAATTCTCAGCATCGCATCGCATCGCATCATTTTGCACAAAAATGGAATTGAATGGAAATGTGCTTTGTGTATTTACCAGGTCAGGCAATGAACCGACGCAATAAATTAAAACAAACCGACTCACTAAGAAATAACAGAATCTTAGCAAGTTTACAACTCGATAAGCAAAGTACAACAATGTTAACGACTCAATAAACAAGACTTAACAAAATTGTGTAAACAAAGAGTAACAACTCAAAATACAAACAAAAGCGACAGCTCGACAAAACTTACAACTCGATAAACAAGACAACAACTCGATAAGCAAAAACACAACAAAGTGTACTTCGGACGAACAATCTGGATGATGGAACGCATCTAAAACTGAGAGAAATGGAGGCTTTCGACATTCCCGATGCATGAAAGTGCCTCAAACCTCGTTCCGGAGGGCAAAACAGGACCAACACGCGGCCGAAAACATTTTACATTTGGAGATTGGAGGGTGGCCGGCCGGCCATGTTTTGAATGAAAGGTGGCCGGCCTACTAGAATAGGTGGCCGGCCGGCCATCTCTCCCGCGACCCTCAGAATTTTGACACGTGTCCCTTGAATAGTGTTTTGCCTCTCTATAAAAGCTCCACCCTTGGAACTTGTTCATTTCATCCTCATTTCTCACAAAATGGAGGCATTCCTTGTAGAAAATCTCACATCTTGGATTTCCTCTTTAAACGGCTCGGAGAAGTTGAATTTCCGAGGTTTTGGCTTGAATGCACTATTCACGCTGCGCCGGACTCCGCTACATCTTCCTTTCCTCTATGCCGCGGCAAGATTTTGGAACCCGGTGACGCATGTTTTCAGCTTTGGAGGGCAAGAGGTATGTCCTACTTTTGAAGATTTTCAAGCCTTGATGGAATCCGAGCGAGGCGAGGAAATCTTGCCCCAGCTCAATTTTGGCTATGCCCAGACCTTAGGGCGGATGTGCGGACTCAGCGCGCATGATGCTCGATCCCTGATTGGCAACGGAATGTTGGATATCCCAAGCTTGGTTTACAGATTCTCTGATGCTGGTGACCGCGGCGACCATCATTGGCAAGGCTTTCGGCAGCACGCCCTCTGCTTGTGCCTACTATCTCACTTCCTGTTTGTCTCGGGCTCCGGAGGATCCAGCGTCCGTTTGATTGAAGTAGCCCAGGGTTTGAAAGAGGGAAAGAGTTGTATTGCCATGACTTTGGCCGAGACATTGATGGGTCTGGATGCCTTCTACCGTAGGGAGACAACCAGATTTGCAGGGAGTCCACTACTGCTTCAGGTAATGTTTCCCACCCGATCTCACATGTATTTGCTCACATCACTCGGCCCTCGGGCTCGATTTTTCTCACAAAACCCTTATCTCACTTTTCTCTCATCGCACGTCTCTCTATTGTTCAATCTCTCATTTTTCAATCCCTCCCCTGGGTATGGTTGATGGATAAATTGCAAGTTGTGGACTCTTGCCCTACTTACTCGGCTCGCGGCTACTTCTTTCGGCAACGCCTAGTCAATGCCCCTGACGAGAGCTGGTGGTTTGAATGGATGTGCAATTTGTCAGCCGAACGCATTGCTTGGCGCTGCCCTTGGCTCAATCTCCCGGCGATGAGCTACAGCATGTCTCGTCAAGTGGGGATTCGGTTGATTGGCTTGACTCACTGCGTATTCTATTTCCCATTCCGTATTCTGCGCCAGTTTGGCCATGATCAGACTTGCCCACCAGAGGGGTTAGAGTACCCAGCTACATTTCCAGTCCGAGGTGCACAGTTGGCTCGACAGGCCGCAGCATGGAGAATCAGAGAGTTTCTGGCCCCCGCTCCTGCTTTCAGTTGTACTTTGTCTGATGAGTGCTGGGATTGGCTCAACGAAGAAGCACAGGTTGGGCCTAAGTTGGCATCAGAGGCTTCAACTAGCTCTGGCAGGGGGCGCAGGGACACCTGACTTGACTATGCCCCAGATTTATTGCTTTACTAGTACTTTCACGTTTTCGTTATGAATGTAATAAAAAGCAACTTCAATTGTATGCAAGAGCAAGTGAACTCTGTTTTGAAATCAATGAAATTGAAGGTTGTGGTACTGAAAATTCTCCGTTTTGGTCCAAAAATGGTCTTAGTTGTAAAAAGATTAATTTTGAGCAAAGTCAACTTTTATTAAAACTTTTCAAAACTATTTTCGATATGGATCAGAACTGGACACGCCTGAGATCTGTCACTGAGATGCACAACCCCGAATCCTAGCAACTGGAAAGTTGCCCCTAGTTTGAAAGGTACCGCAGCACTTCATTGCAACGGAAAGTTGCCCCTAGTCTGAATAGCACTGTACCGGAGATCACGATAAATGCTGATGAATAGAGATGACTGAGATGATCAAAATGGACAAAGTTGATCGGGGAAAAGATTGTGCTGAACTTCAAGACGAAGTTGCCTACGTATCCCAAAGATGGGAATCAAGCCTTACGTAGTTCAGGCTCAGGTTCGCTCGGGTATTTTCACTCTCCTTTTGCGCTCTAACTTTTGCCAAGGCCGCCCTTTGCGGGTTTTCAACCTTGCGAGCTCAGTTTTTATAATTTCAAATTTTCTGTGCTCTGAGTTTTGCCTAGGTCGCCCTTTCGGGTTTTCGGCCTAGCGAGCCTCTCAAGGGTAGTATTTCTTCAACTTGTCCATGTTGATCGGTTGGGAAAACTAAGCCATCTAGATCCATCAGGACCACAGCTCCACCTAACCAGATTGACTTGATGATGTAGGGACCAGTCCAATTAGGTCTGAACTTGCCCCTTGGGTCGTGGATGGGAGCTCGGTTGTCTTTGAGCACCAAATCTCCTTCCTTTAAATTCCTGGACTTAACCTTCTTGTTGAAAGCCCGGGCAATTCTGCGTTGATAACCTTGGATGTGGTACAGTGCTTTCAGCCTCCTTTCATCGAAAAGCATGAGTTCCTCAAATCTGCTTTGTTGCCAGTCTGCCTCGGCTATTTGACACTCAGCCAATACTCGTAATGACGGAACCTCAATCTCAATAGGTAGAACGGCCTCCATCCCATAAACCAACGAGTACGGAGTCGCCCCAGTAGAAGTTCTGATTGAAGTTCTGTAGCCCCATAGAGCAAACGGCAGCTTATCTGGCCAGTCCCGATAGGTTTCCACCATCTTCTGTAGTATGCGCTTGATATTCTTGTTGGCGGCCTCAACTGCTCCATTGGTTTGCGGCCGATAGGTAGATGACTTATGAAAAGCCACATTGTATTTCTCCAACAAATCAATCACCTCCTTCTTGAAGTGGGAACCATTGTCTGAAACGATTTCATTTGGGACCCGTAGCGACAGATGATGTTGTTTCTGATAAACTTTGCTACATGAAGCCTTCAACACCGCATAAGATTGGGCCTCAACCCACTTTGTGAAATAATCTATCGCTACCAAGATGAACTCATGCCCATTCCCTTCGGCGTGACTGCTCCGATCACATCAATTCCCCAGACTGAAAACGGCCATGGCGAAGTCATGTTGTACAGCTTTGACGGCGGGATGTTCATGCGATTTGCATGAATCTGACATTTGTGGCATCGCCGGACGAAACTAATACAATCCTCCTCCATGGTGGACCAATAATAACCCTGTCTGAGAATCTTCCGTGCCAACATTACCCCATTCATGTGCACCACATTCACCCGTGGATGGCTTCCATCACGCTTGACTCTTCGGCATCAACACACAGTTTATGCATTCCCAGATGACCTCGTTTATACAGTTTACCCCCGCAGATGATGAACTGAATTGCCATTCTTCTGATTGCCCTCTTGTCTTTGGCATTTACCCCTGGCGGGTATGCTTCTTTCTCCAAGAAATTCCAGACGTCGTAGTACCAGGGGTGTTCATCCTGAACTTCATCTATGGCTGCAATCGACTCATAGGCGGGTACAAATTTCTGGTCAATGATGACTGGACGCATTCGGACTCCGCGCGGGATGTCTATCATAGAAGATAGAGTTGCTAAAGAATCTGCAAACCTGTTGTTCTCTCTTTGTAGATGAGTAAAACTTAGCTTCTCAAACCGAGGAATCAGCAAATCCAAGGTTTGGTGATACATCATCATCTTTTCCTCTTTCACTTTCCAGTCTCCTTTAGCTTGAGACACAACAAGGTTCGAGTCCCCAATGACGTCCAACCGTCTTGCCCCTAGTTCCAGGCTGCTTCTAAGCCAGCGATACACGCCTCGTATTCTGCTTCGTTGTTCGAGACTCTGAATCGGAGTTTGAAGGCTAGAGGGATACGGGAATCATCGGGTGCTATCAGCAACACTCCGATCCCATACCCATGTTGATTTGACGCTCCGTCAAAGTACATCGTCCAAGCTTCATCGTCGATATGCAGAATTGATTCATCTGGGAATAGGTACTCAACTGCTTCATCCCCCTCAACCGGGTGGTCGGCAAGGAACTCTGCCACTGCTCTGCCCTTCACTGACTTGCGCGTCACGTATGTGAGATCAAATTCGGAGAGCAACAGCAACCAACGAGCTAGCCTACCCGTAAGTGCTGGTTTCTCGAAAAGATATTTGATGGGATCGAGACGTGAAACCAGCATTACAGAGTGAGCTAACAGGTAGTGCCGCAGCTTCCTGGTAGCCCATACCAAAGCTAGACAAGCCTTTTCCACGGTGTATACCGGGTTTCATACTCCAGCATCTTCTTGCTGAGATAGTAGATGGCTTCTCCACCTTATCTCTGATTCTGCGCGAGCATGCAGCCCATTGTGGTCTCAGTCACTGATAGATACAAAATCAACGGTTTCCCTGGTTCTGGTGGTGACAACACGGGTGGGTTCTGTAGATATTCTTTAATCTGTTCAAATGCAGCTTGGCATCGGCCGTCCCATTGGAACTTCTTGCCTTTCTTCAGGAGACCAAAGAGTGGTTCACAAGTCAAGGTTAATTTTGAGATAAACCGTCTTATGAATTGCACTTTACCCAGAAAGCCTCGCACCTCCTTTTCAGTCCTTGGTGGTGGCATTTCTAAGATGGCCTTGATTTTGGAAGGATCGACCTCGATGCCTCTTTGTGTAATCAGAAACCCCAGCATTTTTCCCGCTGTAACACCAAATGTACATTTCTGAGGGTTTAGCCGCAACCGGAATTCCCTGATCCTTTGGAAAAACTTGTGCAAGGCGGTGTAGTGGCCCTCTCTTTCCTTGGACTTGACAATCATGTCGTCCACATACACCTCAACCTCTTTGTGGATCATATCATGTAGTATTGTGGTCGCGGCCCGTTGATAAGTAGCTCCAGCGTTCTTCAACCCAAACGGCATTACCCGGTAGCAGTATGTCCCCCACGGGGTGGTGAATGCAGTCTTTTCTCTGTCTGGTGCCATTACTATCTGATTGTAGCCTGAGAAGCCATCCATGAACGAGAGCAATGCATGCCCTGCTGTGAAGTACAACTCGTCGATGTGCGGTAGGGGAAAGTCGTCCTTCGGACTAGCTTTGTTCAAATCCCTGAAGTCTACACACACCCGGATCCTGCCATCTTTCTTCGGCACCGGAACAATATTGGCCAACCAAGTTGGATATTCAGATACCAGCAGGAAGCCTGCATCAATTTGCTTGGTGACCTCTTCTTTAATCTTGAGAGCCCAGTCCGGGCGGATCCTTCTGAGTTTCTGCTTGACAGGTCGGGCCTCGGGGTCAAGGGGGATCCGATGCTGTACAATCTCAGGATCGATTCCAGGCATGTCTTCGTAGGACCACGCGAAAACATCTTTGAAATCTTTTAATAAAGCGACTAAGCGCTCGCGTTCCTCAGAAGACAACGTGGACCCGATCTGGACCAGCCGCGGGTCCTCCTCAGTACCAATATTCACGGAAATGATTTCGTCCGTTAAGGGCTTAACAAATCTCTCTTGCTCATGCTCAATTAAACGTTGTAAAACCGGAGGAACTTCGTCCTCGTCGTTTTGATCAAAATTTTGAAAGTCTGAATCAATGCAATAAATTAGGGGCACAGAAAAGTAATCGGAAACCACAGATAGTTCATTCTCATTAAGTTCATCCAAATCGTCCAATTCTTCTGTTACAACAGACTCAAAAGAAAAGGAAAAAGACGACCTGGACAGGACTGTGGCATCCGGGTTAACATCCCCAGGAGTACCAGACTCAGACTCAGTCGAGCTGGAACCTGATTCCGACTCACAAGACTCGGTGGAATCAGACTCCGGCTCACTACCTGACCCGGAACTGCTGGATAGAAATCCCTCCTCGTACTGCCAAGTGAGAGAGGGTGCGATTGATGCATCCAAGATAGCTGCTGGTTGGCTCGCAGCCATTTCATTCCCAATCATGGAACCACGGAGTTATCCCCCAAGCACTCTTGGTCGATCGGAGGATCAGAGAGGAGACATGCCAGTGCTACCCCCATTTCAAATCTGTGACCTCCGGATCCCCTGCTTTATTCTGCTCAGCCTCAGTTGTTGGGTCTGTCTGCTCTGTGGCAACGTCATCCCCAGATAGTTGCAAATCGAAGAAGATTTCAAAGCCTGGTACGCGCTTCCTCTCCGCGTTTATCCAAGGCTCTGGGAAGCCGCAAAATGGAAAATCTTCCCCCTCCCGGACAAAGCGTCCGTTCAGGGTACCCCAAATGGGCCTGTGCATTAAGTCAAACGGCTTCCCAGCCTGCTTCGCCTGGCCTGCCGGCCATTTCCTTTCCTTTCCTCACCCAGTCCTCTTTGGTGGGCAGATAACCCAGTCCAAAGGTATGCGGGTTGTGTGGCACTTCGGCCAATGCTGCGACTCCTTTCCTGCCGCTTCTTCCTAATCCCATCCCGGGAATAGTTGTAGCTTGTTCATGAGGTAGACTGATTGGGCACTGACGTACACACCTTCATTCACAGCCATAATATTTTGCACCACCCGGGCCTCTGCCAAAGTAAATCCCGATATGAACATATCTTCCATGCCGTGTTCAATCTCCAGAACTGGCGTAGATACCTCTGGAGGGGGATGGATTGATGAGTTCCCAAACACATGGCTACTCCCTTTCCATAGGGGTACTTCACCATTTGATGTAAAGTAGATGATACAGCCTTTACTTGATGCAACCAAGGTCGCCCCAAAAGCATGTTGAAGGATGCAGGGACCTCCAAGACATGAAAATCTATTTCCTGTTGTCCGGGCCCGACCTTGGTTTGGATTTTTACTGTCCCCAGGACATCTCTGCTTGTATTGTCGTAGGCTCTGATTACTTGAGAGGTCGATGTAAAGTCTGCAGGCTTCAACCCAATGGCATACGCCGTTCTGGCTGGGCAGACATTGATAGCGGACCCGGTATCCACGAGTACCACCGGAATCCATTTGTCCCTGCATTCTACAGAGATGTAGAGGGGTCTGTTATGATCCACGCCCTCAGGCGGCAATTCCTTATCCGAAAAGGTCAATGCCGGGGAACCTCCTCCCGGAAAGACCAGCCCAACTAGTTGTTCTGGAGTAGTTTCGATGGAGAGTTTGGCTTTGTCCATAGCAGAAGGACAGCCTGCCTGTGCACCCTTGAAGCCATAAGCAGTCCCCAGATGGAGATGTCTGCTTGTATTTTCTTTAACTGCCTCAGTACAGCCTCTTCTTCAATTTGCTTCTCTCTCTGTTTCTCTGCCCTTTATCTTTCCTTGATCTTTCCCTGATGCTTCGGGTTGATCAAGGTGTGGGGGCTTGAAATAACGCCCGCTTCTAGTCATATGATCCACCTCTTCGAGGTACCAGGTGCTGTCTGGTTGGCCACCTGCCCAGTCTTCATCTGTGTGGGCGAGATACAAGTCGTCATCTTCCCACCACATCCCATTAGCATCTAACAGGCACCTGTCTGGTTCCGGCAAATTCGTACTCTCGGTACTATCTTCCCACATGCTCACAACATGTTCAGTCTTCGTGCTCACAGCACTTTCAACTTTGATGCCCGCAGCATCCCGTTCCTGTGCACGCAGCACTTCGACCCCTACATGGGCCTTCGCTTTTCGAATTCTCTCGGAATCGTCAAACTTCTTGTTGTTCCGACTGCATCAGTACAGCCGGTTGTTCAACGTTCCCTGTATTCACAATCCCCGGATTCTGAACGAAATTATTAACGCCGGCGCTCTCCGGCGGTTGATTCTGATCCTCGGCCCTTCCGGCCATCAATGATACTCTCGCCCCTTCCGGGCCCTGTTGAAATTCTACAATGTCCGGCTGATCATCTAACCACCCGGTGACCTCTGCCGTCTCCTCATAGTCATACCAGTTGATTGCAGCACCTGCTGGTTCTTGCTTGTTGAAGAATTGGAGGTTGGCGAAATCCTGTTCCACTGTAGTCAGATCATCTGCCTCCTGTTCAGACCTGTCCCCTCGGATCATGCACAGTTCAGTCTTCTCTGACAACCCCACACTCAGTTTAGGCTGGCCCATTGGCAAAATATATTCACTGGGATCGTAAGCTCTTCCAGATAGACTCCCAGACTGTTCCATCCCAGACTCAACAGCTTTGCTCTCCTCGGAAGCCTGCCCCATTTCATTTTCGGTGGTCACCACCTTTGGCTCGGATGGGGTTGTGAAGGTGTCCAACACGCACAAGTCAGTGCTATCAGGAAGGACCACCTCCGGCTTAGGTAGGTGGGAGGGAGTTATATAGATACTAGGGTCGTAAGACACGCCCCCAGTTTGGATGAGGTTGACTCTTTTGGGTGGATCTTGGTTGTGTTTGGGGAGTGGGTTGTTTGTGACATTGGGTCCCTCGGGGGGTAGAATGATATTTTTGTCAATGAGGTCCTGAATCTCATGACGCAGCCGTAACACTGGTCTGTGTCATGACCATGCTGCTGTGGTATGTGCAATATTTGGCTGGGTTGTGGGAAGGGGGAAGTGGGTTTGGTAGGGGCCTCGGTTCCAGGGGTTTCAGATGCCCCTTTCTGACTAGAACCCCGAGGACTTTAGACAAAGGCATATATAGTGGGGAGAAGTTTCGTTGGCCTCTGGGTTGGTATCTTGAGGCTTGGTTACTGCTCCCAGATGCATTAGAAAAAGGTGTGGCCGCTGCGGGCCTTGGTTGGGGAGGGGGAGTGGTGGTGACCATACCGACCTCTGGAGTCCTTGTATTGGCAGAGCCACTCGGGCCGCATTGTTATTTCGGTTGAACGTTCTCCGGGGCTGCTCCCGGTCCTGATCAATCAACCCTTGCTTCATAGCATCCTCTATTTGCACCCCCATATCATGTAAATCTGCGAAGGTGGGGAAGGGAACCACAATCATCTTCTGCATAAGCCTTGGTTGGAGATTGCGCACAATCATCCGAATTTGATCTTTATCAGTCGGCCTCAAGGTCATCATCGATGCCTTGGCTCTCCACCGGGTGACAAAATCAGAGAAGGTCTCTTTCTGTTCCTGCCTTGTTGTCTCGAGATCACGAGTTGTGACCTCGATTTGCGTGTTGTACGAATATTGTGCAAGGAAGGCCTCAGCCATCTCATCCCAGTTTGTTTTCACATCATCTTCCAGCTTTGCGTACCAAGTGGATGCCACACCCGATAAAGTTCGACCGAACAGAGAAAGCTTTTGCGGTCGGGTCAGGCCCATTGGTCTCAAGATGTCCGAAAATAGCCGGAGGTGAACCATGGGGTCCCAGATCCATCAAAGCGATCGATCTGGGGCATCTTAAATCTGTCCGGCAGTGTTACGGCCACATCAGTATAGCCGTCTTCAATATCTGGGATGGCCTTCACCCCTTGAGATTTCTTGAAGAGTTTTTCCAACTTGCTCAATTTCAGAGCTGTGTCCACCTCGAACTCGAATGGAGATTCCGGATGGTGGGTGTAAGATTTTAGACAGTTGTGGTAGAAGCGGGGGCGGAGCCAGCCCCGTTGGAAGACTCGTGTCCCTTGAGTGTTTTGGCATTGAGTAAGGTATTCTGGGTGTTCGGGCATTCTGGGATGTGGAGGAGCATTTTGGCCAGTGGGTATCTGTTCAGGTAGTGGAGCCCTGGAGGAGGAGGACCTGATGCGCCCCTAGTGGAGGAGGGACCTGGTGTGAAGCAGATGCAGCATTCTGCTGTTGTAATCTGGTGATCAGCTCAGACTGTTGGGCCATGACAGCGGCCTGCTGTTTAGAAAATTCCGCCTGGCGGATAGCATCGTCTTGCATTTGTTTCATGCTCTCATTCATCTGGCGGACCATCGCCTCCATAGCTGATGTATTCTGTGGTTCCATCTGAACTGGTATGTCTTCTGATGCAGTAACCCACGGTTCTGACAGCCTCTGTTCTGATACACTACGTTCCCTGGGCTTTCTCCTCTTTCTTCTAACAATTGGGGGTAGAGAGTGGAACACTGGATGTCCGTCAACGAGATCCTCGGATCGGCTGAGTCGGCGACCTCGTGTCCAAAGTGCTTGGGGGAGATCTACGGGTTCGGAAGCAATCGTGCCACAAACTGCCCTAGCAAAAAGATAATAAAACAAAAAAGGAAATAAATTACCAGAAAAACGGGCAGCATAACAGCTTAAATTGAATACACCACACACAGTCGGGTATACAACAACACACAGTCGGTAAGCTGGCTATACACTGTCCTCAAACACTGGTCAATATCCCTGTATCACTGTCCTCAAAACTGAACTCTGATACCCGCAGATACCTGATTTCTCAAATAAATGACTGATGCCCGCAGGCGTGATGCCCGCAGGCCTACTGCTCAAAACTGATGAACCGTTGCCCGCAGGCCTGATGCCCGAACTCACAAACTGATGCCCGCAGGCCTGATGCCCAAACTCATGACTGATACATGCATTCCCTGTAGAGACGCACTCTAACAAGCACATAACAGATAAGTGAGAGCCAAAACACCCCTATGTTGGGGTAGGGTTTCCCTGTCCTATTTTGTCAGGAACTAGGGTTTCACTACGCACGCAGCGGCTTCAAACAACCTATAAACGGGTAAGCAACCTGTCCTAGTTTGGAATGGTCACTATGGATCCGAATATGCACTAGGTCGAATGGTCAAAAAGGGTGCCCCGGTAAAACCGGGGTTTGTGTTCCCATGCTGTCAGAGCCCAGAGCCGATCAGCCTTACGGACATGACTTGACAAGACAAGCCTCCGGCAAATCGTTCGGGAATGGCATATGGCAAACACGGTGTCCTAGGCGCACCAATGCAAATGCAATGCAAAGAAACACACAAGTGTAGTCAAAACAGATATCATGAGTTCGAGTCAAGTTCTCTAAATCCCCAGCAGAGTCGCCAGAAACTGTAGACGTCCCCGAACGCCCCGGGAGGGTTAGTCCCGTTCTGTTCATATTGGGGTCACTACAGTTCAAGGACTCAAATGTCACGGTTCTTAATCTTGAACCAAAGAGTCCAAATCCGGCAAATCGTTTTGAAAACAGATTTTTTGAAAGAAGTGCCAAACATGGACTGCTTTGCCAGATAACAGAGTCGCCACCTAAATATTTTTTAAATGGGAAATTTAGGAAACCCTGACTCGGTGCCAAAGGCCACGTGTCCGTCATCACCAAAGTTGGCTCGGGAACTTGGGTACGATTGGGGAAGGTCACATCGTGAGCACCCCCGCTCGCCCGGTCAAAGACCGGCCTCTACTAACCATGATATCTGTTTTTGAAAACATTGTATGCTCTTATTCCGGTTATTAGCCTAGGTTACTATGTGATGCTCGCAGCAAACAAGTATAGACTGAGCCTGAATTGGAACAAAACATTTCATGTTTGTTTGTTTGAAAATGGTTTGATGGTGCTACCCGCAGGTAGGCTAAACGCGGATTTGCCACCCTCAGGTGGGCTTAGAAAACATGATTGATGAATTGTTCCAATTCAGATAACTCAACCTCCACCCACAGGCATTCAAGGCAGTTATATCACATAAGCACATAGCCTCATGGTAAGCATGCTATCATGGCAACACTCACACGCATGCAAGGATGCTAAAGCATAAAACTCACCTAGTACTCCAAGCCAAAACAGGAACCGATTAGAAATCATGCATGGATCCTAAGTATACAGAATGCCTAATGCAACACATGCAAAATGCAACTATAGCAGGCTCGGCTATTCTAAAATGGCATGTGAAATGCTACAACTACACGTATTCAATTTGGAATTGAAATACAATGCAGTTTGTATGATGCGCCGAGCCCGGTGCGTGCAAAACAGATGAATGATGCAAACATGTCATACTGTATGCTAATTGAAATATGCCCTATATCTAACCATCGTAAGCGGGTAAATAAAAGGGAGAAAGAAAACGTGGGGTTGGAAGACATACATCACACACCACACTTATTACAGTTATGCCCTCGCGCAGAGGGTCCGAATAAATAATAATACAGTCCGAAATAAAAGAATATACAGATTTCTAAGTAATTAGCAATTAAACTAAGAAAGCTGTAAATCGGTTTGCAAGGGGGGCTGCCTCGCTTCTGATGAATGATGTATGCTGGACTGCTTGCGCGGAAATCCACTGGGATGCCCAATTAGCCTCTTTGCGCTTTTTGAAATGCGTGCCGACTCGAAAAGTTGCTGATTCCTTATTTTGCTGCAACAGAGAGCAGGAAAGGGCATAGCAATGTATTTCACAAATATATGCATGCCTCGATCCTCGTGCCACCAATCACGCATATCGATGCATGATGGCCGAGGAATCGGATTGCACAACTCATATAGGTGAATGCAGATGAATGCTACAATGAAAACCTAACTCCATCATGGGTATCCGGAGTGTCGGTGACTGGGAATTGAGACCCGTTCCGTCACTCGGAGTACGAAACGTGCCTCGTTTCCCGTGCCCGGGCTAACTCCTATCCCGAACACGATGCAATATGCATGATATGCATGAAATGCAACTAATATACATTCTACATGCACAATATATGAGAATGAGATGCCTCGAAATGCGTGCACGCGTGCACGCAAACCGAGGCGATGATGAAATGCAAATCGGATAAAACCGAAGTGCCTCGAAATGTGTGCCCACAGGCACGCACACCGAGGCGATGATGAAATGAGAAATCGGATAAAACCGAAGTGCCTCGAAATGTGTGCCCACAGGCACGCACACCGAGGCGATGATGAATGGAAATCGGATAAAACCGAAGTGCCTCGAAATGTGTGCCCACAGGCACGCACACCGAGGCGATGATGATGAAATGAGAAATCGGATAAAACCGAAGTGCCTCGAAATGTGTGCCCACAGGCACGCACACCGAGGCGATGATGATATGAATGGAAATCGGATAAAACCGAAGTGCCTCGAAATGTGTGCCCACAGGCACGCACACCGAGGCGATGATGAAATGAAATCGGATAAAACCGAAGTGCCTCGAAATGTGTGCCCACAGGCACGCACACCGAGGCGATGATATGAATGGAAATCGGATAAAACCGAAGTGCCTCGAAATGTGTGCCCACAGGCACGCACACCGAGGCGATGATGTGATGAGATGGAAATGTAAATTGGCTTATACTGACATGAAGGACCTCAGCCACACTCACGTCAGATGCCGTCGGATAAAAGAGGTGCCTCGAAGTGCGTACCCACGGGCACGCAAACCGAGGCATGGCCCGAAGGCATGAAATGGCACGGGAAATGATATGCAAGCATGCAACCATATTTCAGCACCTAAATGAAAGGGAAAACAGTCCCGAAATGACACGGATGACAACCGATGCATGAAATCATCCCGAAACGTGATTCTATTACCCGAAATGGCCTACGGCTATGCTAAACATGCAAAATTGATACATGAAAGCAAAACAGTAGCAAGGCAGCCCCAAATATGGCATTTTTTCCAGTACAAAGCAAAGCTAAACAAGAACCACAAGCATGGCAAAAATAGCTTGCAAAAACGGGGAAAAAGAGAGGAATTACAAGCAAGTAGTATGTACAATGCTCAAACCAGAAAAAACAGTTCTACAAAATTAAAGAGGGCCAAAAATATGCACATTTATAAGAGATGACAACCTCCAATTCAGTGTGTATATATACTACATAGCTGCAAAATTGGGTCAACAAGGGCTATAAAGAGAGGTACCATAAGCAAGCATCAAACAATTTTGAACCCTTAACAAAAGATGAAGAATAGACAATTATAAGACACTTTATAAGCCTGATGAAGACTCAAATCAGTGGCTAAGAAAGCCTAAACAAACATGCAATTTTACGGTAAATTGAAGGATTACAAAACAAGTACCAAAACCAGTCATAAAATGGCCTAAGACCCTTAACAAAGAATGACTAATGGACCAAAATAAGGCACTATCTAAGCCTGAGGAAGGCTGAAATCCGAAGCATGGTGAGCTTAAAAATGCATGCAAAATGGGAGTGGAACAAGAATTCAAAGCAAGTGATATGTAGAGCAAGAAAACCAGGATGAGCCCTTCTTCAATGTTGAAGAGGGGCTCAAAATAAGCACATTCACAGTATGTTAAAAGTTCCAACTCAGATCACAAGTAGGCCAAAACAATCATGCAATTTTACGGTAAAATGGAAGTATTTCAAAGGAAGTACATGATAGAGAAGTCAAACATGATGGAGCCCTTCTTCAATGTTGAAGAGGGGCTCAATATAAGCCCACTAACAGTTTACATCAGTCCCGAAATCAGATTAATCATAAGGCAAATAAAGCATGCAAAACAATGGCCTAAAGAGTGATATTGAAGGAAGTATATTAAGGAGACACCAAACAGGGTTGAGCCCTTCTACAATGTTGTAGAGGGGCTCAAAATAAGCATAAAACCAGAATGGGTCAGAGCCCAAAACAGATCACAAGTAGGGTAAAGAAATGGCTCAAGAAAATGCAAGAAAAGGGGATTTAAGAACTTACCCTTGAAGATCCAATTGTTGCTACCTCTTGGCCTGAATTTGTTGCTTCTTAACCACTAGAGAACACTTCCTTGCTGCTGGAATGGTAGTGGGGATGGTGGAGCTAAGGGTTGATGAAGGGTTGAGCTAGGAAGCTTGAAAGTTTTTAGGGTTTTGAATAGGAAAATGGAGGTTTTGGGAGAGAGGGTCTTGAGATCAAAGGTTGTAACCTTGACAAAGGAGGAGGCTATGGCTTCAAATAGGGAAGAAAAGGTGTAAAAGGGGAGGGAATTGCATCCAAGCATTCCCTCCCAAAATATCCCCCGGATGGGGAGATATTTTGGCAAAAATATCCGGACAGCTGGAATGAGCTGGAAAGCAAGAAGCTGGCTGGCCAGGTGGTTTTCTGCAAGGTGGCCGGCCGGCCACCCCACCTGGTCGGCCAGCCACTCACCCTGGCCGGCCGGCCATGCCCAAAAATGAAGATGAAATTTTCTGGCCGACCACCATGCAGTAGTGTCCTCCCATGTGTGCAGAATAAGGCCCCAAGGTCGGAATCTGGCAACTCTGAAGCAGGAGTCACAACATAGAGCTTGAAGGAGGGGCTCAAAAATGAAACTTTGAATTGCTGGCCGACCACCAACTTTTAGGGTCCTCCCAGATGTGTAGAACAAGGTTCCAAGGTCGGAAATTGGCAACACTGAAGCAGGAGCCACAACATAGAGCTTGAAGGAGAGGCTCAAAAATGAAACCTGGAATTTCTGGCCGACCAATAGTTTTAGGGTCCTCCCATGTCCCCTGATCACAGATATGTAGCTTTGGTTGGAAGAAAATAACCCCAGGGTGTTCAACACTGGCCCGGAAGTGAGCAAAACGGGCGCCGGAGGAGCGAAACTGGTTATCTGGGATAATTGCTGGCCTCCTACCCTCCAGTGATCTTCCTAATGTTGAAACAGAGGTACCTACCAAAATTGAACAAAAACTAATGAGAAATGAACGCTCGGGGCCCAAACCGCGCAGTTCGGGGTCCCGAAAATGGGCTGTAGGCACCGGAAGTGGTGTTCAGCAGCGAAGTGGGTATCTGAGACCCCAGGGTTTCTTAAAATGATAAAACAGAGGCACACGCCAAAAACCGGAGAAAACCGATGCGAAAAGAATGCTCGGGGGCCAAACCGCGAGGTTCGGGGCCCGAAAACCGGTTATAAGCACCGAAAGTGGCATACGGCCACGAAGTGGGCATCAGGGGCCCCAGTGTGCCTTGTTATGATGAAACAGAGGTACATGCCAAGAACTGGAGAAATCGGAGATGGTTGGGCGGTCCCGAGCCGAGGCACACGGCCTGACGGCCCCGAAAACCGGGAACCGGGCTCCGAAATGGGCAAAATGACCTACGGCCACGAAATGTAGCTCACGGCCACCGGGAGATAGTCTACAGGACCACTCCCTTCCCGCGGGAAAGAAAACAGAGAAAACCGGGTCTGGTCCGCAAACTGAGACAAGGCACAGAAGAGAGTTCGGAAGTCCGGAGGCAGGGCACACGGCCGCGACTCTGAGACTTCTGAACGAGCACAGTATGCAACATCACCGAGCGCTCAACCGGTGACGTCTGAGTCTTAAGGTCGGTCAAAAATGGGGTGTCTACAGTAGGCACCAAAACCAACCTTAACACACACCAGTGAACCACTGAACCACAACACAGCACAAAGACTTGAGCCTAAACCAGAGAGCAGACCAACAGATCAGAGAAACCAACAGAACAGACCAACCCAGAAACCCACAACCAGCAACTGAATACAAGAGGCTAAACCAGGGAGCAGACCAACAGAAATTTGGGGCAAATTTCAAAACAAGGGAGGAATAAGACAAGTAGCATTAGTCTAAAAGCAAACTTGTACTTAACACACATATATCAGCATCAGTGACCTCAACATTCATCTTCTGTATACAGAAATTTCCTCCCTTTATGTATTATTTTTAATTGCTAAATTATAAGATCATTTGAATATATATATTTCAAATTTATGTTTTAAGTACTATTCATCTTCTATTTTTAATTGAATATATAAGATCATTCATCTTCAGCATTCATCTTCTATTTTTAATTGCTATTTGTCCCTCTTTGCAGATGTCAACTTCAAGTGTTAGTGGCAGTAGCTCAGGTTGGTTGACATACGTGAACAGAATTTGTCGTACATGTAACAAAAAAGCCACCATCAAAATATCACAAACCGAGCTAAACAAGAACAAGTTATTCTACTATTGTAATGTTTGTGGTTTTATTGGATGGTGTTTACCTACGAATCCAGAATATGGAGGTCATCAAATTCAAACAGACGAAGTCCCAACTGTTGGCGAACAAGTTATGACCGAACGACTTCAAGCTATGACCGAACAACAAATACAGCTGACGGAACAACTTCGAATTCAGATCGCAAAGATGCAGAAGTTGATATATATGTTGTCCGTGTTGTTTGTAATTGGTGCCTTTAAACTTATGAATATGTAATAAGTAGAAGTACATGTCTCCTTGAACTTGTTGAAGTAGACTTCATACTTTTGTGATGTTTTGGAGGAAGTCATGTTTTGTTGTTGTATTGAAACCTACTTATTGTACCTCTTTTGTGTTAGTGGAATGGAAAATGGCTTGTTCAAATTTGTACACTTTCTTCAATACTCATTGAATGGACATTGTCAAATACAAGAAACTGTTGAATACAAGGTAACTATTGTTGAATACAGGTAAACTATTGAACATGGTAAATTGAACATGCTAAATAAACACTGTATATTAAATAACAAAGTTTGAAACTCATAATAGTAGACTACATAATATTCAATCTTCTCAACATCAAAGTTTGAAACTCATGATAATAGACTACATAATTTCCAATCTCAAAAACAAACAGTTGGAATACATAGAAACTAGTCAAACAAGTCTGTAATATCTAAGTTTCCCGATGCAGAAACCATAAATCTGAGTTGGAGCACTCATCAAACTTCCCTGTGTGCCACTTATGAAGTCCGATGGAGTAAGAGATGTGCCTCCAATACCATGGGCCACCTATGACAATTCATTGCAAAAAGTACATGTTAGAACAATACAAAGATGCAAAAGTACATGAAGTACTCTTTCGAATACACTTTGTAAAAGTACATGAAGGCCTCTTTGGAACATGTACCGTACATACATACTATTTTCTGTGCCAACCATATAAGGATAATACGGTGTTTGAGCTTGAGCTTGAGCTTGAGCTTCAGGTTCAAATCGGAGCAACTTAGCAGCCTGCATGTTTTGAAGAATAATTACATATTGAAATGTATGAATTGCTTTTACATACTTCACTATACTTTGTCAAAAAAAACATTTGAATACACATTTTACCTTTGCTTTTCTTTGTTTTTTTGCTGTTGCCTTGAACCGATTAACAATTTGATCTACTTTGGCAACCTTCCGTTTCGTAACTGGACGACCTCTTCGCCTAGCAACCAAAGGACTAATCACTTTCCTACTAGTACCTCCTTGTGTAGAACCGGTGTGAATCGGACTTCTTGTTGAACATGGTAAATTACTCCCATAACCGGATTCTTCTTTCATGACTCTCTCCTTGATTTCATCCAACCCAAGGTCTACAATTCTAGTTTTGCCTTCAGAGTTACCAGCAAGTTGAACAATGGCAATCAATTTTTTGTTCATCCTCTCATAGGTACTTGCATTGAAATCATTCCCAAAGCCGGTATATGTGGTTTTGATGCATGCATATTTTCTATCCACATCTTTTCTCCACCGGGGCAAAATGTATTTACTTGGCACCTCATTTATGCATCTTCTGACAAGCACAGCGAGTGAGTGAGCGCACATAATGCCTCTAAACTCAAACAACCGACATATGCATTGAACTTCACATTCAGTTGAATTAAAATAGACAACAAAGTCCACATGCTTCATCTTCTCAGAAACAACCATCGCTTCTTGGACATTATATGTACAAATTGATCCATCCTCTTTCACAATCACCGCCTGACAGTAAAACTAATCTCTTCATCTCTCCTTGAACTTCTTGAATTTCGCATTGGTTTAGGCTTGCTGAAATTGCTTCTCAAACCCGTATATAGTTAGGCAATCAAAAATTTGTGTCGAGACTTGAAGTCTGCTTTCTTCTCTTTCTCTACCTTATTTCTCAAGGCATTGTCATATTGTTCAACGAATTGCTTCAATGTAGTTTTTGGATTTACATATCCATCAAAAAACGCATTCATACTTTCACTTCGTTGTGTAGTTGACATGCCAGCCCAAAAAATGTCTTTAACATAAACAGGTACCCATCGATTCCGCTCATGATATAGTACCCCCAACCACTCATTATCATAAAGATTGAATGTTGCAAGCATCTCTTCCCATTTACTCTCAAATTCAGCTCTTGTCAAATAGTCATAAACTGCATTTTGCATAGCCAACTTTATGGCTTCATATTGAGCATATCCTTTCAACTTCTCCGGAATTTTCTTCATGATATGCCATAAGCACCACCGATGTCGAGCTTCTGGAAACACAATTTCAATAGCATTTTGCATAGCTTTACACTGATCAGTTATGATAGCTTTTGGCGATGATTTGACATGCAACTTAACCATGACTTGAATAGCCAAACAAATGTGTTAGTGTCTTCACTAGACAACAATCCACAACCAAGCAAAATGGACTGACCATGGTGATTAACTCCGACAAATGGAGCAAATGGCATGTCATATTGTTCGTCAAATAAGTTGTGTCAAAAAACGACATCTCCAAATGCTTCATAAGTCGCCCGACTCCTTGCATCAGCCCAAAACAAGTTTCTAATGCGAAACTCCTCATCAACATCAATCACATAAAAGAATCTCTCACTATGTGCTTGCATCCTCATAAAATAACTTTGAAGTGATTCGCATCACCTTCCCCAAGCCTCAACCTTCTAGCTCTCTCAATGTAATTTCTTGCATCTCACTCGTCAAATGTCAATGACTCGTATCCCCTGCTTCGACAACTATTGAATGAAAGTTCTTAGACACCCCAATCCCTGCTTCATCATTAATTTCTAATCTTCTCTTCACAGGAGTAAGAATTTTCTTATTCATTGGAAAATGACGTGAGTCGGTGGGAATCAAATCATGATTATGCTCAAGGTTAACTGTGGTTAGTTTATATCTCCCATCCTTTTGTACACTACCTTGTACCCTTGCTGTGCAACCAATTTTGTGGACAAACATGGCTTCAGAGGGTTGACTTCTGATGTCTTTCTTCTCTGCCCCGCTCGAGAACATTCAATTGCAAAGTTTAGCAATTTCCCATCATCTCCAAAATGTTGTGCTCTATGAGCTATAGCAAATCCGACATGCTTAGCATATTTGCCATAAAATGTGTACACCTCTTCCCTTGAGCTAAAACATACCCTTTTTAGGTTCTTCAACGTGTTCGCCCTCATTTATTAAAGGATTCTCACCTTCAACATTTGAATCAACCTCCATTTCTCCACTTTGCGTACTGAAATAACAATTAAACAAATATCATTACAGATTATGGAACTAAACTTCATATTTCAGATTTTATATAAACTGTATAATGCCCAGATTATGGAACTTCATGTAAACTGTATAAACTGTATATACATGGTTTTCACAAGTTGGTTTTCACAGATTATGAAACTTCATATAAACTGTATAAACTGTATATAAACTGTATATAAAATGCCCAGATTATGGAACTTTATATAAACTGTATAAACTTCATATTTCAGATTATGGAGCTATACAGCATAATGCCCAAAATGACAGATTGATTGAATAATGCCCAGATTTCATATTTCATGTTTCACTATGTCAATCTAGTGTAGCCAAGTTAGTCAGATCAGTTATCAGATTTGTCCACAGTTAACACATTTACCTAAAAAACATAACTCTTGTCCAAAATGACAAATTGATTATAGTTTACAAATTATATTTCATAGAAGAGCATATGAAATTGATTTTTTACCTTAGCATATGAAATTTATTTTTTACCTCATAAACCAGATTGATGGACAGAGACAGAGCAGAGCAAAACCAGACAGAGCAAAACCAGACAGAGCAAAATCACAGGAATTCTGAGGATAGATGAGAGCTCGTAATCTGATATGGTGGAGGAGGAAGAAATTTCACATTCTTCTGAAGAAATGAGTTAACATCTGAGACCCACTTCCACAACCCATACGGAGAATTTCAATCCTTCTGGAGAAAGACTAGCCACTGGTTTTTGTAGAAATTCCCGGCGAGCTATGGTGGAGGAGGAAGATGGCGGCAAGAGATGAGAATAGGCGAGGGAAGACAGACGAGGATAGACGAGGATGGCGGCGAGAGATGAGGAGATACGAGGGAAGACGAAGACAGATAGAAATTCCCGCTTTTTTCCTCCTTTTTTTTTTTTTCTAGCTGTGATTACACATCAGCTGCCACCTCATCGCCACGTCACTGGGGGTCGCCACGTCACTGGGTGTCGCCACGTCGCTGCATGATGAAATATCTTCCGAAAAATCAGATTAATATATGTAGAAGGGTCAGAAGGAAGCAGCCATTTATTTATTATTTTCGCTAGAAAGGGCAGGCACTTGGGGCTCACATGAAAATTTGTGTGTGCTCGAGCTAAGTGATATTATGGTATCTTTTGAGGTCATGTTTGATTCACAAAATTAATAGTGAAGTATTAATAATTCTATTAAATTAGTGTGGTATTTACTATCCAATTGGATTAATATTCATTGGATTAATAATCCCACCCCTACCACATTACTAATAATCCTACAAATTTGTTGGATTAATTATTCATTGGATTAATAATCCTAAACCAAAATGTTAAAACAAACATAGGATAATTGGGCCCACGGATTAATAATCCCAATCCCATGCTCTAATCCACCCAATCAAACATGCCCTGAGAGAATATGTGATTGGCAAACAAAATTTTTGACCTTTTACTTTAAAATAATAAAATTAAGACTTCTGATATGATTTTATATTGATTTTAGATTTTTTTTATAAAATTTATATACCACTACATCTAAATAATTGACAAAATATATAAGGATAAATTACATTTTACACCCCTGCACTTTGTATCAAATCTCACTTTAGCCCCTACACATGAAATCATAACAGCTAATCCCTACACTTCTGGTCAAATCTTACTTTGGTCCCTACACATGAAATCGTGACAGTCAACCCCATGCACTTTTACTCAAATCCCACTTTGGTCTCTACACAAGTATCAACATCTCTCTTTTATTATTTTATTTTTAAATTTTTAATAAAATCCAGTTTTGTGACAAAAATGTGACTACGAAATAAGGGTAAAAGAGGAAAGTCATTCATGTTTTTCACCAATACACGGGAGCTTCTATTTGCACACATAATATACACTCTTTACACATTCTTCTCACTACACACACCAAAAAAATTAATTCCTAATTATTTTACTCACTGCACACACAGTTTATTCCACATCTACCCTCATACACACACACACACACACACCCCAGACCCTCAAACCCAGCTGTAGATCGTCCGAACTTCCTCCGCGCGTCCCCCCTTTCGGAGACGGCGCGAATTGGGCTCTAGCTACTACAGTTCGGACTCCTGTCACGGTTCTGAATCTAATCTCACAAAGTGCAATGTAAGACTGATAAATCACCAAAGAGTCCAAATCCGGCAATTGGTTTTGAAAAATCAATTTTGAATCAAAAAGCGCCAAACATGGACTGCTTTGCCAGATTTCAGAGTCACCACCTAAATATTTTATTTTGAAAAATTTAGGAAACCCTGACTCGTGCCTAAGGCCACGTGTCCGTCATCACCAAAGTTGCCTCAGCTCGGGAACTTGGGTACGATAGGGGAAGGTCCTGAAATGAGCACCCCCGCTCGCCCGATCAAAGGATCGGCCTCTACTAAACATGATATGTTGTTTTAAAAACACATGTGTTCTTATTCTAGTTACTTAGCTAACATTACTATGTGATATGCGCAGCATACAAGTATAGACTAAATCACTCGATTTGGAACAAAACATCTCATGTTTGTTTTTTGAAAATGGTTTGGAATTGTTACCCTCAAGTAGGCTAAAGTGCGGATTTGCCACCCTTAAGTGGGCTTAACACATGATTTTGCCATTTGAAGTGGGCTTAAAACATACATTCAATGAATTGTTTCAATTCAAGTAATGAAGCCTTCATCCACAGGCATTCAAGCAGTTAAGCACTTAAGCACATAGCCTTATGGCAAGCATGCTATCATGGCAATACTCACACTCATGCAAGGATGTTAAAGCATAAACACTTACAGTGTACTCCGAGCCAAAACAGAAAACTAGTTAGAAATCATGCATGATCCTAACTATACAAGATGCCTAATGCAACACATGTAAAAATGCAACTAAAATAGGCTCGGCTTGCTAAGATGACATATGAATGCAACTTGATAGCATACTTTGAAACACGTATTCAAGTAAGTGTATTGAAATACGATGCAGTTTGTATGATGCGTCGAGCCCGGTGCATGTAAGAAAAATGAATGATGCACGCATGCAAGCATAAGGATGCTAACTGAAATATGCCCTAACACTAACCATCGAAAGCGGATAAATAAAAGGGAGAAAGACGTGGGGTTGGAAGACATTCACACACACACGCACACTTATTACAACATTGCCCTCTCGACGGAGGATCCAAATGAATAAGAGCTAAGCTAAGTGTAGACGCGCCCTTGGGCTTTGCTACTACAGTTCGGACTCAAATGTTACTGTTCTGAATCTAATCCCGCAAAGTGCAATGCGAGACCGATAAATCACCAAAAAGTCCAAATCCGGCAAATCGTTTTGGAAAACTGATTTTTAAGAAAGAAGTGCCAAACATGGATTGCTTTGCCAGATACAGAGTCGCCACCTAAATATTTTATTTTGGGGGAATTTAGGAAACCCTGACTCGTTGCCTCGGCTCGGGAACTTAGGTACGATTAGGGAAGGTCATCTATGAGCACCCCGCTCGCCCGATCAAAGATCGGCCTGTACTAAGCATGATATCTTGTTTTTTAAAACACATGCGTTCTTATTCTGGTTAATTAGCTAGAATTACTATATGATGCGCACAACACACAAGTATAGACTAGATCGCCTAATTTGGAACAAAGCATCGCATATCCGTTTGTTTGGAAATGGTTTGAAGTTTGCTACTCGCAAGTAGGCTAAAACACGGATTTCAATGAATCGTTCTAATTCAAGTAATCCAACCTTCACCCACAGGCATTCAGGCAGTTATAGCAAATAAGCAATTAGTCTTGTGGCAAGCATGTTGTCATGTTAACACTCACACACATGCAAGATGCTAAAGCATAAACACTTACAGTGTACTCCGAGCCAAAACAAAGAACTAGTTAGTAATCAATGCATGATCCTAATTCATGTTGAGATGGCTAATGCAACACATGCAAAATGCAACTAGAAATAGGCTCGGCTATTCTAAGATGGCATATGATATGCGACGACTCGATACATGTATTCAAGTAGGAATTGAAATACAATGCAGTTAGTATGATACGCCGAGCCTAGTGCATGCAATACAGATGAATGGATGCAAACATGTGAGTATAAGGATGCTAAATGAAATGTGCCCTAGAACTAACCATCGTAAGCGGTTAAGTAAAAGGGAGAAAGAAGTGGGGTTGGAAGACATGCATCACACACACGCACGCTTATTACAATAATTGGCCCTCTCGACGGAGGGTCTGAAAGAATAATACAAACCAACTAATTAACTAACTAACAAGCTAATTAATTATTGCACAAAATCAAATGAATAACTAGCTACAACAAATTATTACATCACTTAAATAATTAACAGATTAATTAAGCTACGGAAAACAGTAAAGAGGCCTCGAGAAGAGAAACAAATGCATGCTCGGTCGGCTTCGCTCGAAAATCCGTTGCCATGCCACATGTTGCCTCTGTTTGCACTATTCTGTACCTCTGAAAACCGTGCCAACTTCTGTGACACTTCTGAACCACCTTGTGGGCATGCTGAAAGGCCATCGGCCAAAAGATAGGGCCATCGGCCAAGAGGTGAAGGTCATCAACCAAAAATAAGGCTCTCGGCCAAATGTTTGTTACCGATCGGCACTGAATATGGTCGATCGACCATCTCTTCCTGTGAAAAGCTCATGTTGCTGCAACAGAGGACAAACAGAGCATGGCAATACATTTACAAGACAATGTCTGCACAACTACACCCCTTATCATGTTTAAGACTCAAAGATGTGTAGTTCTCGAGCCTCGGACCACCAATCATGCATTTCAATGCATGATGGCCAAAGGAGCCAAGTGTGCAATTCAATATCAAATGAAATGCACAAAAACACATAAGGGGCCCCAACCTCTATCATGCTTGATCAAGAGGCAAGGGAATGCACACACAATGTAATGCAACCTAAGCATGCAAGCAAGCTAATACAACATGAGCATGCAAGCAAGCGATATGCAACCTAAGCATGCAAACATGCATGCATACAATGTAATAGGCATGCAACAACAATACCAATAACAAACATGCAACAACTTGTAATCTAACAAGTATGCAAGATGGATGAGCATGCAACAACATGTCAATTAGCAAGCACGCAACAAGCATGTAAGCATAATGTAATAGGACTAGCATGGCACAACATGCAAGGGAACTAATGTGCAACAACATATAATGTACCAAGTATGCAACAAGCATGCGACAACATGCGAGGTAAACATGCAACAACGTGCGAAAGGATGGACTTAAACTAAAGTGGACAGCTCTTAAACATGCCCAAATCAGTGGCCGAAATGCTATGGAAATGAAGACAAAGGTACATACAAACATGCATGCCAATTGGCCTATCACCTAAGCATAGGAGAGCAACTTTCAAGAACACTTAAAAGGGGACAAATATGGACATGTGACATACATTATAAGCTCTGAAATCATGTTAGGAAAGGTGCCAAACCAACCAAACAAAGCAAGCAAGTCATGCAAAAAGGCTTAAAGCTTGAAACTAGCCAAGGGACTCAAACCAAGGCTATGCAAAATCTGAAGCAAATGACAAGTATAATCCAAAACAGTCCTAGATCATGCCAAAATGAGCCTAAAACATGCAAGAACCAAAGCCAAAATAAGCTAGAACAAAGGGCCAAAAGCATGAGGCATGCAAGGCTACAAAAGAGGTGCACTACACCTATCAAAACCAAACATGGCATGACTTAAGCAATGAAAAACAGAGTTATGGCATGGTAAAATAAGACCAAAAACCCACTTAGATGGCATCCCAAAGACCTAAACATGATGGCATACACAATGACCCATTCATGAGGCATAAAACATCAACTCTTTAAAGCATTAAAGGAGTGACAAGTGCAAGTGTTTGAGCATGAAACATGGACTGAAATAGTGTAACAAATGATGCCAAATCATTGAAATGGTCCAAGTAAAGCATGCTAGTGACTTGGACACTTAAGGCCAACAAGCTAGAATGCCTTATGGCTATACAAAGCATGGCATATATGGTCAAAACAACTCAAATCAGAGCTTAAGCATGTTACAACAAGGCTAAAAGCTTCATGGAGTTGAGCCAAAATCATGCTAGAAACATGGCTTAAAGCATGATGCATGGTAAGGCAAATGAAAGGATTGCAAGGCAAGTACATGAAGCATCCATGGTATGTCCAAACCAAGTCAAAACAGTGTTATATCATGGCAAAACAAAGCCTAATACATATTGAAATGAAGCTAAAACAAGCCAAGCAAACATGCTACCAATATAAGCCATTTATACTAGCATTCAAGACAATAAGGAGAGGGGATGACCCTCTCCTATTTAAGACCCCAAAACCACCTCCCCACCACTAAAAATCCTCTGGATTTCAGTGGTAGGAAGGTCATGCAAAGCCAAGAACAAGGGCCAAAAGGGATGGCCTAAAACAAGGCCTAACAAGGCCTAAGAAGGGGAAAACAACCCCAAACCAAAAAGAGACCTAACCAAAGATTTAAATCACCAAAAAACAGAACTTTTATCAGTTAAGAGTTAGGCTTAAAACAATAAGCAATTAGGTCTAAAAGCTTGAGCAAGAATGGGGGTTTAAAAGCAAGTTTGCTCACCCTTGAAGAAACTCTTCAAGAACACCACTCCAGCAACTTTCTCTGATCAAAATCACCTCAAGAACCCTAACACCAACTCCCTAGCACCTCAGTAACCAAGGATGGTGTATTGCTAGGTGTTTGTGTGCAATAGTGAGAACAAAACACCCTTTAGAGCACAAAAACACACACAAAGATGTAAAGAGAGGGAAATATAGAGATAGATAAATACAACTTCTCTAACCCTATTTTTCAGAACCTCTGAGAAGGGAGGAGGAGCTCCCTTTTTATAGAAATCCAATTCCAAGGCTTCCTAAGCAAGCTAAGCAAAGGGGCAAATCCCTCTGAGAAGGGGGTGAATTGTGCATGCCAGCTGTGACAGCTGGCATAAAATATTTGCATAAAGCAGATGAACAGGGTTCGGCCAGAAAACATGGCCGATCGACCAACATAAATGCCGGCCGACCAAATAATGTGCCGATCGGCCAACACTTTTGGCCGATGGCAAGAAAACAAGGCTGATGGCTTCAAGCCTTGGCCGATGGGTTGAGGGGATGGCAAACAAGCCACCCTCTTCCCTCAAAAGCAAAAACACAAGTGTTTGGTCCACAACCAAGCACAAAACAGACAAGTTGAGAGATCTTGAGGCAAGGCGCGCAACCGAGGCCTCCAGGAACTCAAAACGAACACAGGCATGGATGATCATCGAGTGTTCAAACGATGACGTCCAAGTCTTGAGGACGATCAAAAATGGGGTGTCTACACTAAGCTACTCATTACAAATCAACTAATTAACTATGCCAAGCTAATTAATTATTACAGCACAATTGAAATTGAATAACTAGCTAATCTAAGCTAATTAAAGCAATTAAATTAATTAACTATCTAAGCTAATTAATTACCAACCGAATTGAAACTAGCTATACTAAGCTAATTAGAATATTACAAAGAAGAATTAAATTAGCTAAGCACATTAACTAATTAATTACAAAAAAATCGGCAAATTAACTAACTAAGTAAAGCAGTTAAAATGGCCTCGAGGGGAGGGAGACATGCATGCTCGGTTTGCTTCCGCTCGGAAATGCACTACCTTGCCATGAGTTGCCTCTGTTTGCACTCGCGGTGATCTCAGGACATCAAACGCACTTTCAGGTTGCATCTGTCCCAAAACAGGAGCATTTTGGAAAACTTTGCCACAGGTGGCCGGTCGGCCACCTCAACTGGTTGGTAGGCTACCTCAGCTGGCCGGCCGGCTAGTACAAGTGGTCGGTAGGCTAGTACAAGTGGCCGGCCCACCACTTCCCTTTCCAGAATCCCAATTTTGCTGCAACAGAGATCAACAAAGGCACAGCAATGTATTTGCAAGGAAATGTGTGTGCAACTACTGTCCTTATCATTTCTCAAGCTCAAAAGAACGTAGTATTCAGCTCTCAAGCCACCAACCATGCATCTCAATGAATGATGGCCGAAGAGCCAAGCTTGCACAATGTTAGTGAATGCACAAACAAGACAAAGAGCCTCCACCCTATCATACATGATTAAGGGTGTCGGCGACCGAGAAACGCAACACGTTTCATTACTTTGAGTATGAAACATGCCACATTCCTCGTGTTTGGATTGACGTCCGATCCAAACAAAATGCAATGCAAACAACATGCTCATCTTTCAACGCTAAAGTGGCATGTACAAGACTCTATCATGTAAGCAATGCACACAAGACATGTTAAGGGGCCAAGAGCACTAAAGCAAGTGAAGAACATTACGCATAAGGCATGCACTACCAATCTCAAATGGTCAAACTAGCTATGGACAGACCTAAGATACTCCAAAACGGTGACCAAAACACACTAAAACTTAGGCACAAAAAAGCAAGAAATGCATGCTCATTCATTTGCCCACAACCAAGGCACAAAGCCTAACTTTCAAACACATTGAAAGAGCGATATATGGGAGCATGACAGAGGTACAAGCACTGAAATCATGCGCTAAATGATGACATATCATGCAAACAACACAAACATAGCATGTTAGAAGACTTAAGCATTAAAAACTAGTGAAGTACACAACACTAGGACTATGTAATACAATGCTCAGTGGACTAAACCAGCCCTAAACAGACCTCATGCATGCCAAGACAAAGGCTAAAACATGCTGAAACGGTAGCCCAAAAGCTTAGACAAGCAGGCATACGTATTGGCTCATAAGTAAGGCATAAAACGTGACTCTCAAAAGCTATGAAAGAGTCGAACATGTGAGAATATGACTACACCATATACACTAAAATCATGTGAGAAATGAGTTTAAAGCATGCAAACAACCCAAGTAAAGCATGCTAGAGACTTGACACACAAAGCTAGTCAAAGCCACTTATACTACAACCATACAAGGCAAGCCTCACATGGCCAAGACCACCCAAAACAAAGCTAAGGCAAGCTAAAATAATGGCAAATAAATGCTGAGATGGAGTTAACACAAGCTAGGATGAGAGGCATAAAGCATGATGCATGTTAGGCCAACAAGTAGGATTGCACTACAAGTGCGAAAACCAAGCAAGAGGTGACCTAACCAACAAAAATCAGAGTTAAAGCATGCTAAGTAATAGCCAAAAACATGCTGGAGTAGAGCCAATACATGCTAGAATGAGAGGCATAAGGCATGATGTATGTTGAGCCAACAAGTAGGATTGCACTACAAGTGTAAGATGCAAGAAACCAATGACCAAACCAACCAAAATCAGAGTTATGGCAGGTCCAAAAAGTCACAAAAACATGCTTGGACTAAGCTTCAAAAAGGGAGAAATATATACTCATGTATTAGGCCACCAATACAAGCAAACAATAATACAAGGAGAGGGGATCACCCTCTCCTATTTTGGACCACAAGAACAACTTTTTACCACTGAAATTCCTCTAAGTTTCAGTGGTTAAAAGGCCAAGCAAGGGGGGATTCAAAAGCTTAGAGAGGTAGCTCAAAAGGCTTAACAAGCCAAAGAGTAAAAGAGGGGAACCACCCCCTTAACCACACAAGGTTCAAACCAACACCTTAAAACCTTAAAAACAGAGTTTTTGAGAGGCTAAAAATAGCCTCAAAGTAGCATGCAAAGGTGGTATAACACTTAATCAAAACAAAGCTTAAAAGGGGCTAGTCTCTTACCCTTGAAGAACAATGGCAAAACAGCAACTTCAGCAACAATTTTGGACCAAAACCAATGCTAAGAGCTCAAAACAAGCTCCAAGGGACCTCAGCTCCAAAGTGAAGGTGTTTGAGTAGGTGTTTGTGTGCAAAAGTGTGGAGAAACAACACTTTCAAGTAATAGATATATATATAGAGAGAGAGAGTTCTAGAGAGAGTCAATTTTTGTCTCCCAAATTTCAGAACCCTCAGCAAGGGGGAGGGACCTCCCCTTAAATAAGCAATGCAAGCAAAAGCTTGCTTGACAAGCTTAAGGCTTGTCTCCATCCCTCTATACACGTGTATGGAGGATGAACTCAGTGAGCCACAGCTGGCTCAAAAGATTTGAAAATATCTAAAAATGAGAAAAAAAGCTACCGGCCAGTTAAGGTGGCCGGCCGGCCACTTCCCTTAGCCGGCCGGCCAGTTGAAGTGGCCTACAAGGGAAGAAAGTGGCTGGCAAGTGCCACAAGTGGCCAGCAATGCCTTCCTCTCCCCTAGGCAAGAGAGGCAAGGTTTGGCCCAAAAACAAGGCCAAAACACAGAGGGTTAAAAGGCCCAAAGACAAGGCACGCAGCCGAGACCTTCGGGCGATCAAAGCGAGCACAAACACGTGCAATCATCGAGTACACAACCGATGATGTCAAAGTCTTGAGGTCGGTCAAAAATTGGGTGTCTACACCAGCTCTCCCAACGGTGCAAATACACCCATTGAAACTGCATCTCTCACATTACCCTGTTTCACACATTAATCCATAGCTCCCCGTAGCTCCCTGCTTCATACAGCTTTCATCCCCAAAGCTGCATCTATCAAGACATCCCATTGAAGCATTCCAGCACATTTTCAATCCTCATTCGTATTTAGGTGAGTTTACTTTTCAATCCTCATTCCTATTCAATTTGTAATGTAGAGTTTTGTTTTTACCATTTTCAAAACGAACAAACGCCCACGGAGTGTAAACAAGTTGTTCGGAACTGGTTTTCCGAAAGTAAGAAGTTGTTTGGAAGTAGAAATCCAAAAATAGTCATTCATTTCAACAGTAGATTTCCGAAAATTTTTCATTATTTCGACAGTCAACTTCCGAATATTTTAAATTCGGACAACATTCAACTTCTGAAATTAATTTTGTGTTTCGGTTTTCAACTTCCGAACAGTATATATACTTTCAGTTTTCAACTTCTGAACATTTTTTTTTTTTGTATATTCTTTTTACAATTGTATAGTCATTAAACATATTAATTTTTGCAGATAATATAGATTTTGAATGTCAACAACGTGTCCCACCTACTACTTCAAATAGACGACGTCGTGAATTGGATGTTGACCATGAACGAGGATGAGGGTGTGGGCGAGGACGAGGTCGTGATCCAGTTTCGGTAGAATATGATATCCCCAGTGCCAGTCAAAGTCGAAGCCGAAGCCAAAGACAAGTTCAAGGTGATGATATGCCTGACATTGCCGTGGCAGATGCCTCTTTACCCGATTCTCCTACTGTCTAGGAAGAGTACCTTACTCATGCTTTTCCAGGTGGACCGACTGATCCATCAATACTGCGGAGTTTCAATAGTCATGTCGCTGCAGCTGTTTGGCACGGGGAGGTAAACATTCCTGAGTAGAAGTGAAATTCATTTGTGTATGGGTTTTTTTTTTTTTTTTGTGTGTGTGTGTGTGTATGTGTGTGTGTGTGTTGTATGGTAGTTTCTAATGAGATATCATTTGTGTTATAGGAACGAAAGCCCTTAAAGTGTCATAATCACTCTTCGAAGATCCTTGGATGGCCATGGTGGTCAGTAGACAACAACACCAGATTCAAAGCCATTATTGAGCAGTCTGGACTGTCACAGTTAGCTCATTGCACTTATCGGTTCGTTAACAAGCTTCTAATCTCTAGTTTTGTTGAGAGATGGCAACTTGAGACGAACACATTTCACATGACAGTGGGTGAGATGACCTTGACCTTGGATGATGTTGGCACTATTCTTAGCCTTCACATTGTAGGTAGATCAGTTAGCGTACTAGATGTGACAGATCATCATGGAGTTACACTACTGGTTTTTGGCTTGGGGATTACTGAACGTGTAGCACATGAAGAGGTTTCTATTGCTGGTGGGAATTCAATCTGGCTTGAGTGGTTGCGAAGTCAGTTTGCTGGTGTCATAGATTCAGACCCAGAGGAGGCCATACAGTGCGCTGCTAGAGTTTATTTGTTGTTTCTGTTGGGATGTACGCTCTTTAGTGACAAGAGTGACGGCAGGGTTCCTGTTGTTTACCTTGGCTTATTGATGGATTTGGGATTCATTCATACTTATGCCTGGGGTGCTGCTGCATTAGCATTTTTATACAGACAATTAGGGTATGCTAGCCGGTCCGGTGTTAAGCAGATGGGTGGTTATATGACTCTTTTGGAGGCATGAATTTATGAGCACTTCCGAGCATTCCGACCTCACTAGAACATGGGCTATAATGAAGACATGCCACACGTGTACCATTGGGCATCCAGGAGAGAGGCGGGTTCCTCCATTGATCATTTGAAATCTTTTCGAGAGGAGCTTGACAGTTTGGTAACAACTGATGTAAGTTTACTCATCCTGAGATAATTTTAACACTTTCCATTTATCTTACCCTTTATATACTTTAATTCAAAAACACTTTACGTTTACAGGTTATTTGGGATCCATACCACAGTTGCAGAGACCAGTATCCATGTAACCCAGTTATGTTCTACCATGGATGCTTAAAGTGCTTAGACGTGGTCGAACCCTATCATCCAGATAGAGTTTTGAGGCAGTTTGGCAGGGTTCAAACCATCCCAGATGCACCGCTAGCTCCCAGTCGTGGTGCTCGAGGCAACATATCTGCACGATATACAGTCATGTATAGATACTTGGATAGGATCTGGGAGGCTTGGGATAACCACGTGTTATCTGAGCAACGGAGGAGCACACCAGTTCGGCAGCCTTGGAAATGTGTACCAGGTTACATGGATTGGTATAAGAATATCACGCACCTATATGTTGAGCACACTGATGAACCGCGTGTCCATGACCATTAGGATTTCAGCCAACATGCCGATGTAATATATTATCTTCTTTTATGCATTTGTAACTTACTTTTTATTTTCTGATATGTTCCCTAAAATGTGATATTCTTTTCAAATGCAGCGTATTGCACATGCACTGCAGATTGCACATCCTATTATTCAAGCTAGTTATGAGGACGAGATTCGACATCCTCATTGACTTTACCAGGCTATCGAGGCTATGACGCATGTCCTTGAAGGTCAGCACATTGACGAAGTTGGACCTAGTTCTGCTGGACCTAGTTGTACTGGAGGTCGCTTTTCATCTTCGACATTGACATACAATCATAGGCCTAGACGTAGGCATACAGCTGATTCGAGACATGTTATTTGTTAGTTGATGAATTTTTTTGGGTGTTTTTTGTAAGATGACATTGTTGTAATGGTAACAGTGGTTAATATTTTATTATTAGAATGGAATGACAACAATGGTTGATACCATTGAAAATGACATTTTATTATTAGAATGGAATGATAACAATGGTCGTTGATTTTGTAAATGATATTTTGTTATTAGAATGGAATGGTAACAATGGTCGATAACATTCAATCCATGCCACAGAATACATCAACATCAAAAACACATCCATTAATTTCTTCCATAATTCTAACATTGTCAAATGCATACATGTGTCATGTGACATCAACAACATCAAATGTCTCTCGAGTAGCTACAGTATCATGAATAATGTCCTTGAAATGCTGAATGCGGCGCACATATGCATTATCCCAGTCGACAGCGCAAGGGTGACGGTATTTTCGCCAATTAGTGGCTATAGGAGGAACTGGATGGCCTGGCTGCAAAAAAACCTGCACCAAATGTTAATTGAGTTAGTGGTCATACCTCATAACTGCTTGTACATGCACAAATTGATAAGTTTCTGTTATACCTGGATGAAATGATTTCCGTTGACAAACCCAATGGCAATCTCATGTCTATCAAGTTGAGGTACTGGCACTGTTCTAAGAGGTAAAAAGGTGAGACATTGCTGTAATGACAAGTGGTATAACACAAGATTGTAGCACGATGCAACAAGATGTCCCATGTCTGGCATAGTCATCCAATGTGAGTATCCAGGACTGCCTTCAAAGTATGACAATATGCTTGTCAATTCTTCAAACCTTTCGTAGGACCCATAAAGTGTAATGTATTCCTTTTTGTGTGTGTGTGCAGCTGTAGACACCCCATTTTTGACCGTCCTCAAGACTTGGACGTCACCGTTTGAACAATCGGTGATTATCCATGTTTGCGTTCGTTTGGAGTTCCCGGAGATCTCGGCTACACGCCCTGCCTCAGGATCTCCGAACTCGGCCGTTTTGTGTCTGGTTTTGCACCAAACACTTGCGTTTTGCCTTGGAGGGGCAGGGAATGCCTTTTGAGGCATCCCCACACACCACCGGCAGTGGCTAGAGGCCACCGGCTGGTTTTTGTTGCCACCGGCAATATATATTGCCGGTCGGCACTCTTTGTCGCCGGTCGGCACTCAATTTTGTCAAAATGACAATTTTGAGTGGCCGACCACTGTTCATCTACTTTTTGTAGATATTTTGTGCCAGCTGTGATAGCTGGCACCCACCCCTTTCCCCTCCATACACGTGTATGGAGGGATTTCCCTCTTGGATGGCTTGTTTTGTAAGCTTTACAAGAGGGAATTGCCTATATAGGAGGGATTCTTCTCTTGGCATTAAGGTTAGACACTTGTTAGACATTTTAGACAGCTTTGGAAAAGCTTGAGTTCTAGGGTTAGAGTTAGATATATTTTCTATCTCCATAAGTGTGTGTTTGTGCCATTTTTGCTCACACACACACACAACACACTATCTCTTGGACTTGAGACCCTTGGAGGCTTGTTTGAGTGTTTTGGAGGTGGATTCAAGCCAAGAAGGGCTGTTGGAGCATCATTTGTGAAGGTGGTCTTCAAGGGTAAGAAACTTCCCTTTTATTCCTCATTTTTGCATCCTATTTCTACCTATCTTAGAGCTGTTTTTGTGCTTAGTGTTTAATACAAAAAAGTTCTGTTTTTAGCCCCTCTTGATAGTTTATTAAGAGTATTTTGTGCTTTGGGGAAGTTTGACCCCTCTTAGGCCTTGTAAGGCCCCATTTTTGTGCTATTTTGTGCAAGTTTCGAGGCTTTGGTGTTTGGGCCTCTTCACCACTGAAATCTTGAGGGATTTCAGTGGTGGAGATGGTGCCTTGAAGTCTCCAAAAGGGGAGGGCCACCCCCTCTCCTTGTTGTCCTTGAAAGGGACCATTTTTGGTCTCTTAAGGAAGTCTTTGTTCAAGTGTGTGTTGAGCATGCGATGGCTGTATTTTATGCTTATATTGCCATGTTATAACTTTGTATTAAGTTGGTTTTGGCACTCCATGCATGTTTAGTATAGTTGCCATGTAATGCCTCCTTGATCCCTTAACATGCCTTAGGTTGTGTGCCTTTGTTTTAGCATGTTTTAGGCTTAGATTTGTGAAGTTCTTATGCTTATTTTGCCATGCTTTAGGTCTGTCCATAGTTGTTTGGATCGATTTTGGCATGCTTAGTATAGCTCCTTTGCATTTGTGGCTTGCCGGGCTTATACGCCTCAAGTATGTGAATGTGTAACTTGTGTTGCTTGCATCATTTTGGTGGTTTGGAACCATCCAACATGTAATTTCAGTCCCTTTGGCATGCTCATATGCTTGCCTTAGTTGCCTCTTTGTTGCTTTGAGAGCATGTGTTGGATGCCCTATGTCTTGACCATTGTGTATGCCTTTGAATTTGAGCCACTTAGATGCCATCTAAGTAGTCCTTTGGGCTTGATTTTGTGTGCTAAAACTCTGATTTTAGTTGCTTAAGTCTTGCCATGTTAGGTCTTGTTAAGTGTAGTTCATTACCTCTTTGGTGAGCCTTGAATATTTGGGCCATTTGCATGCTTTTGTTTATCTTGTTTGAGTTGGTTTGGCACCTCTTCTAACATGATTTTAGAGCTTAACTTGCATGCTAATTGTTCATATTTGTGCCCTTTTAAATGTGTTTAAAAGTTCCCCCATTATGCTTTAAGTATTGGACCATGAGTGCTTGCACGTGTATGTGCATTTTGGCCTTCACTTCCTTGGTTTTGGCCACTGATTTTAGGCCTAATTAGAGTTGCCTAGATCATGTTTAAGTCCACATTTTCATTGGTTGCATGCTTGCCTTGCATGCTTGCTTGTATGCTTGTATAAGTGCCTTGCATTGTCCATATTGCATGCTAGCCAACATGTCTAGGATTGCATTGCATTGTGCATGCTTGGCCTCTTGAAGTGAGCGTGATAGAGGTTAGGCTCCCTTGTGTGATTATATGGTTTGCATGCATTTGAAATTGAAGTGTACACTCGATTCTTTAGGCCATCATGCATAGAAATGCGTGATTGGTGGCCTGAGAATCGAGGCACATCCTCCCTTGAGTCATTAACATGATAGGGAGTGTGGTTGGTGCATAAATGGCTTGAATTGTATTGCCATGCAAGATTCTGCCCTCTGCTGCTGTGAGTTGCAGGTTCTGCAGGAACTTATTGCCGGCCGGCAGTATTTAGTGCCGACCGGCAGTCAATCGATGGCCGGTGGATCTATTTTGTGCCGGTGGCCATGTCCTAGTGCCGATGGTCATTTCCTCCAGCCGGTGGTAATCCCCCAGTGTCCTGAGAGGTATTTTTGAGACTTTGGCAATTTTCAGAAGAGCAAAGCAGGGAAAACAGAGGCAGGCTAGGCATGGCAGTGCAATTCCGAGCGGAATCCGAGCGCGCATGCATTGAGCCCTCGCCCCGAGGCGGTTTACTATTTTTCTTAACGTGGTTAATTGGTTAATTAATTAGGCAATTTGTAATATTTAATTAGCTTGCGTAGTTAATTAATTTGTATTATTCTTTTGGTCCCTCCGGGCGAGGGCAAATCTGTAATAAGTGTGTGTGAGTGGCGTGTATGTCTTCCAACCCCACTTCTTTCTTCCCTTTTATTTACCTGCTTATAATGGTAGATTAGGGCACGTCTATTTTAGCATACCTTATGCAATGCATGCGTGCATCCATACATTTGTTTTACATGCACCGGGCTCGGTACATCATACAAACCGCATTGTATTTTCAATTTCCAAATTGAGTACGTGTATCGAGTTGTAGCATCTCACATGCCATTTTAGGGTTAGCCGAGCCTATCCTATCCTAATCACATTCTGTATGCGATGCATTAGTCACTTAACATGAACTAGGACATGCATGTTTGCTAACTAGTTTGTTGTTTTGGCACGGAGTATGATGTAAGTATTTACGCTTTAGCATCTCGCATGCGTGTGAATGTTGACATGACAGTAGGCTTGCCATGTGGCTAAATGCTTATATGAGATAAACTGTTTGAATGCCTGTGGGTGGAGGTTGGATTGCTTGAGTTGGAAAAGCTCGTTGAAATCCGTGTTTTAGCCTACTTGCGAGTAGCAAATTCCAAAGCCTTTTCAAAACGAACGGATATGCAATGCTTATTTCCAAATTAGGCAATCTAGTCTATACTTGTTTGTTGTGCGCATAACATAGTAATTCTAGGCTAATAACCGGAATAAGAACACATAACGTTTTCAAAATTGGATATCACGGTTAGTAGAGGCCGGTCTTCGGACCGGGCGAAAGGGGGTACTCATAGCTGACCTTCCCCGATCGTACCCAAGCTCCCGAGCCAAGACATTTGGTGATGACGGACACGTGGCCTTCGGCACCGAGTCAGGGTTTCCTAAATTTCCCATTTTAAAAATATTTAGGTGGCGACTCTGTATCTGGCAAAGCAGTCCATGTTTGGCACTTCTTTTCAAAATCTGTTTTTCTCAAAACGATTTGCCAGAGTTGGACTCTTTGGTTCAGATTAAGAACCGTGACAATTTGAGTCCGAACTGTAGTAAACCCAATATGAACCGAACGGGACTTAACCCTCCCGGGGCGTTCGGGGACGTCTACAGTTTCTGGCGACTCTGCTGGGGAATTTAGAAAGCTTGACTCGAACTCTTGATATCCTATTTTGACTACACTTATGTGTCTCTTTGCATTGCATGTGCATTGGTGCGCCTAGGACACCGTGTTGGCCATCTGCTATTCCTGAGCGGTTTGCTGGAGGCTTGTCTTGTTAAGGCATGACCATAAGGCTGACCGGTTGCGGGCTCTGCCAGTATGGGAGCACAAACCCCGGTTTTACCAGGGCACCCTCTTTGACCAATCGACCTAGTGCATATCGAAATCCATAGTGACCATTCCAAACTAGGACAGGTTGCTTTCCCGATATAGGTTGTTTAAGGCCGCTGCGTGCGTAGTGAAACCCTAGCTCCTGACAAAATAGGACAGGGAAACCCTACCCCAACATAGGGGTGTATTGGCTCTCATTTACTTGCTATGTGCTTTTAGAGTGTATCTCTACAGGGAATGCATATACCAGTTTGCGAGTCTGGGTATCCGGTCTGCGGGCACCAGTATCAGTATTTTAAGAAACAGTTATATCTGCGGGTATCAGATTCAGATTTGGGGCAGTGGTTTCGGGAAACAGTGATCAGTAATAGAATACAGTCGTTCAGCTTGCTCGTATCAGTTCCAGTGAAGTTGAGCTGAGATGCTGTCTGTTTTCTCTTTTGCTAGGTAGTCTTGGAACTATAGCTTCAGAAAGCTCTAATATCCCCCGGGTACATTGGACTCGTGTTGATAGACTTTGTCGGGTCAGAGATTCAGTTTGCCAAAGGCAGAGTAAAAAGGGCCAATCAGGCACGGGTCACCGGTTCAGCAGTTACCAGATCAGTAACCCTTATCCACCCCACCAGTGAACAGTCAGGCTGAAGCCTCAGTTTTTTTTTTTTTTATCACAGAGATAGATATACCCGTCAGTCAGATGGATCAACAGAATACGTCAGGGGTGGAGGCAATGATGCGTCAGATGCAGGAAACTATGAAACTCATGCAGCAAGACGCTGTCCGCCAAGCGGAATTCACCAAGCAGCAGGCTGCAATCATGGCTCAGCAGGCCGAGCTCATCACCAGGCTGCAACAGCAAAGCGGCGCGTCTGCTTCACAACAAGTTCCTCCCCCAGTAGGAGCTCCAGCACCTGGGGAGACGCCAAATGTCCAGGAAGGTATAGACATTTCGGTAGGGCCGGCTCCGCCCCCAATTTTACCCCAGTTATCAAAAACACCCACCAACCTACCGGACTCTCCCTTTGAGTTCGAGACGGATCCCACAGCACTGAAGTTGAGCAAGCTTGAAAAGCTGTTCAAGAGATCCCAGGGAGTCAAGACCATCCCTGACATTGAAGATGGATACACGGACACAGCTGTGACATTGCCGGACAGGTTCAAGATGCCTCACATCGACCGTTTTGACGGGTCGGGAGATCCCATGGTCCACTTGAGTTTGTTTTCAGATGTTCTGCGCCCGATGGGCTTGACAAGATTACAGAAGCTCTCCCTTTTTAGCAGGACCCTGTCGGGTATCGCAGCCATCTGGTACGCCAAATTAGAGGACTCAGTGAAACGAAGCTGGGAGGAGATGTCCGAGGCCTTCGTCGCACAATATTCATACAATACCCAGATCGAGATCACAACCCGTGATCTTGAGACAACCAGGCAAGAGCCGAAAGAGGGCTTCTCTGACTTTGTAACCCGTTGGAGGGCCAAAGCTTCTTCGATGACCACCAGGCCGGTCGACAAGGACCAGATACGGATGATTGTGCGCAATCTCCAACCCAGGCTGATGCAGAAGATGATTGTCCTCCCCCTACCCACCTTTGCAGACCTCCATGAGATTGGGGTACAAATCGAGGACGCTATAAAGCAAGGCCTTATTGACCAGGAGAAGGAGCAACCCAGGAGGTGTTTTCCCGCAGTTCGAATGTGACCACCAGTGGTGATGCAGCTGCAAGATCTTCTGAAGTGGGCATGGTCACCAACACCACATCAAAAAAAGCTACCCCATTTACCGGTGCATCCGGAAGTAGCTCACAGAAAACCAAATATCCACCTCGAGTCAAGAGGGTTGTCACCCCACTTTCTATGCCTTTATCAAAGGCTCTAGAGGTCTTAATTCGGAAAGGACATCTGAAACCATTGGAACAACGGCCTTTACCTGATCCTCTCCCTCCAAAACATGACCGGACTAAGTACTGTGCGTACCATCAACAAACCGGTCATGAGACCGATAGCTGCTTTCGTCTGCGCCATGATGTACAAGATTTGTTTGACAACAACGTCATCACCGCACCAGCTCAGTAAGGTCTATCGTCACTGGGTCAGTGAACTTGGGGATAATACAATATGATCAGGGGATGAACCACCTGCGAGCAATACTCAGTTTACTCCAGATGTGGCGTTTGGCATGCACTGCTTTGAGCATTTGCGAATGCTAGTTTTGTACTTTCTGACTTGGGTATTGAGCCAGTTCTATTGTTTTGTTTTGAGTCTGTCTCTTTGTTTTGAGTCAGTCTTTTTGGTTAAGGTCTGTCTTGTTGTATCGAGTCAGTCCTGTTATGTAGGAGTCGGGTGATTCCGGGGGTGTTACCTCGGACATCACCATTTTGTTTTGTGTTTGTCTTTTCATTTTCTTTTGAGTCTATTTCTGCCTTGGAGCCAGTTACACCAGAAGATTTGAATGGAACAGCAGTGATTTTCACACTCTTGTGTTTTTATCCGCCGTGTGCTAGTGGTGCCAGAAGTTTGAATGAAATGACAGTGCTCCTTGCCTGCTCTTCTGTGCCTTGAACTCATTGCCTTGACCTAAGTTTTTTAAAACCTTTTTGAACACTGTGTTGAAAACAAAGAGGAAGAAATTCCTCGGGATTTGCAAAATTTGATCAAACTGAGAGAAAGAGAGGCGTGCTAAGCCTTTTAATGAATGAAATCATGCTTGTTAATGTGAGTACTGAGAAGGACCCTAGCTTTGATCCAGATTGGTTCTACACTGTCTTCAGCGCGAGCGATTTGTCGCTTTCTTAAAAACTTTCAAAAAAATGTTTTGCGCGGTCCTGCAAAGACATGTGTGGAATCGCTCTTGAGATTGTGCAGCTTAGGATCGCTCTCAGCCTCGAGACTCAACCCCTTTGCTTTCAAACCTTGAACTTATTCAGAATGTTCAACAGTCAACAACATGAGGCCTGTGTGGCCAGATTTGAAGCAGCCTCGAAAAGAGGCAGAATATCAAGAAATGATCAAAGAAGCTTGAAGCTAGATCAAAGCCCCTCGAACTAGGGGCAAAATATCAGATGTGCTCGAAGAGCCAAGATGAGTCTCTGCAAATCAACAGCCACTCTCCTGGATACGGATGGCTTCAAAACCTCAAAACCATTTGGCATGGACAAGCTACACTTTTACCCTTTGAGAGGCTCGCTGGGCCGAAAACCCGGAAGGGCGACCCAGGCAAAAGTTAGAGCAAAGAAAAAAATACAAAACAAAAAAGAAAAAAAATACAAAAAAAGCAAAAAAAAAAAAGAGAAGAGAAAAATGCAAAGAAAAGAAGAAAAGAAAAGAAAAAAGAAAAGAAAAGAATGAAAAGAAAGAAGAACAAAGCTCGCAAGGTCGAAAACCTGCAATAGGCGCCTTGGCAAAAGTTAGAGCATAAAAGGAGAGGTTAAATACCCGAGTGTACCTTAACCCCGAACTACGTAAGGCTTGATTCCCATCTTTGGGATACGTAGGCAACTTCATTCTGAAGTCCAGCCGTAAAACAATTCAAATTCGATTGTGTCCATGCGATGGTTTGGTCATCTTTGTCCTTCTCTGTATCTGAGAGTCTGGTTGTGTTCATCGCTCGAAGGACTGACTACAATGCGCTGCAGCATCATCCAAACAAGGGGCAACTTTCCGTTGCCATTCAAAACACCGCAGTGTCATTTCAAACAAGGGGCAACTTTCCGTTGCCATGCAGTGTCCTTCAGACAAGGGGCAATTTTCCATTGCTTATGGATCGAGGTTGCGCATCTCAGAGTAGGTTCATGCTCGTTGAGCATGGCTTTGCAAAAATAGTTTTTGAGAATTTTTACTGAGGTTGACTAATTCTCTCGAAAATTATTCCATCTTTTCCAAAACTGGACCATTTTCTTGGACCCAAAAAAGGAAAATTTTCAGTGCTCATAGCCTGACTTGCATGATTTTAAATCAAAAAGTTGAATAAGCATGTTAATCTAACTTTCATGTTGGTCAAAATTGTTTTAAAACAAAAAAAAAATGGTCAAAATGATGAACTAGGGGCACAGTTGAGTAAGGTGTTCTGTCTTTTCCCCATTGTCAACATACTTGCCAAGAAGGGCACTCTACCTGCCAGAAGAGGGCACAACTGAAGTCAACAACAAAGGGCTGAAAGCTCTCTCATCCTCCAAGCAACGAGGTATCAAGCAAGTGCGAAGCACGAATTGGAATGGATCAGATGTTCCACTTCCTCATCTGGACAGATCTAACCACGTCCAAACTCCCCAGCAGGCATCATCAACCGATGTCAATACAGATTTGCTACACACCCAATTGTAGCGCGGCCCCTCTGTGGAAGAAATCACTGTTGTGAACAAGAAAGAGAATCTAGCAGAATGCTAGGGGCAAGAGCCCGCAACTTCTTGTCTACCATCAACCACCCAGGGGAGGGATAAAAAATGAGAGATTGAAGAATAGAGAGGTGCGCGATGAGAGAAAAAGTGAGAAAAGGGTTTTTCAGAGAAAAAGAGCTTGAGGGCCGAGTGATGTGAGAATCACAAATGAGAAAGGGTGGGAAACAATACCCGGTGAAACAGGCTCCCTGTGCACATTTGAGTCTTGTGTTTTGTTTTGTCTGTCTCGATTCTTGTTTGAGTCGTTTCGAGTGTCAATAGATGTGTTTAGGTTGTTTACCTTTTTTTTTTTCGTTATTGAGTCTTTTCGCTGTGTTCAGTCGTAGGCTCAATACCCGGTCAAGAACTCATTTCTCAATTTCAAAAAAATCATCTTGTGCTCAGAGTGCTGTGCCATTCTCCACATTTGTGCAAAACAGTATTTGTTCTTTCATAAAACTGCAGGGTTCACCCCGATAAGTGTGAACAGTAAACAAGACCTACCTGAAGCTATATGGGTTCCGGACTGCAAAGCAAAAGAAAAGAGGGAAAATCGAAGCATCTGAGTGTTTCACCTTCAGCAAAAAGGTAAGTGTTCGAAGAACACAAGGGGATCCCTCAGAGAAGCGGTTCACCGCCACTCACCTCATGAGGTGCTTTCTAAAGCGCCGCTTTGTCCATTTATTGCTTTCCTTAAGCATCATGTATCGCATTGTACCTATCAAGTTTCTTCTCATTCATGCACGATATTGTATGTACGGTTTATTCAAAGAAGTTCCGTTTAAGATCATTCATTTAGTGTATCAATCACACTTCATTCATTTAGTGTATCAATCACACTTCATTCACTTAGTGTATCAATTACACTCTCATTTATTTAGTGTATCAATCACATTTCATGCACTTCATTTATTCAGTGTATCAATCACACTTCATTCATTTCGTGTATCTATCACACTTTGTTTACTTTAGTGTATCCATCACACTTCATTCACTCTGTTTGCCTCATGTATCTATCACATGTTCACTTTAGTGTATCCATCACACCTCATTTACTTTCGTTTGCTTCATGTATCTCTCACATGTTTATTTAGTGTATCAATCACACTCTCCCCACTTAGTGTATCAATCACACTTCTTTCATTTTGTGTATCTATCATACACATTCATTTGTGTATCTACCACACACATTTTCATTTCTCTGTATCTATCACACACATCCTCATTTTGTGTATCTATCAAGCACATATTCACTTCAATTACTTTAGTGTATCCACCACACTTCATTACCTTTTGTGTATCTATCATGCACATATACTTTATTCCATTAGTGTATCAATCACACTTCATTCGCTCAGTATATCAATCATACTTGTTCACTAAGTGCATCCATCACACTTCGTGTTCACCTTTTAGTATATCAATCATACTTGTTCACTAAGTGCATCTCACACTTCGTGTTCACCTTTAGTATATCAATCATACTTGTTCACTAAGTGCATCTATCACACTTCGTGTTCACATTTAGTATATCCATCATACTTGTTCACTAAGTGCATCTATCACACGTCGTGTTCACCTTTTAGTATATCAATCATACTCCTGTTCACTAAGTGCATCCATCACACTTCGTGTTCACCTTTAGTATATCAATCATACTCCTGTTCACTAAGTGCATCTATCACACTTTGTGTTCACTTTTAGTATATCAATCATACCTTGTTCACTAAGTGCATCGATCACATTTCGTGTTCACCTATTGTGTATCCATCACACTTGTTCACTTAGTGCATCTATCACACTTTGTGTTTGCCTTTTGTGTATCCATCACACTTTGCTTCATACAGTGTATCCATCACACACTTTTACTTTGTGTATCAATCACACGCTCGCTTTGTGTATCAATCACACACTTTCGCTTTGTGTATCAATCACGCGCTCGCTTTGTGTATCAATCACACACTTTCTCTTTGTGCATCTATCACACTATGCTCATCTTGTGTATCCATCACACTGCGCTCACCTTGTGTATCCATCACACTCGCTTCACTTTGTGTATCTACCACACACGTTCACTTTTTGTATCTATCACATGCCCCCTTTGTGTATCCACCACACACATTTGCTTAGTATATCTATCACATATTTGCTTAGTGTATCCATCACACTTGTTTTGCTTTGTGTATCTGTCACACTTTGCTTCACTTAGTGTATCAACCACACTTTATTCATATAGTGTATCCATCACACTCTCTTCACTTTTGTGTATCCATCACACATGTTTGTCCACTTAATGTATCTATCACACTTTGTTCGCTTTTGTGTATCTAACGCACATGTTCGTGAGAATTGCATAATTCTCTTACATCCTTTCTGCATTGCAGTGTAGTCTGGCGTATGCTAGCTTATAACTGTCGCATGCGTGCTTCATTACAGTTTTCTTTGCATGATCATAAGTTATGCTCGGCCTCTTGCATTGTCTTGCATTTTGCCCCTGCCTTCGGGCGCATACCTTGTTTGTCTTGCATGTTTGTCCAAGTCTTCGGCCTTGTCAAAAATGGGTCGTCTCTGGGCTTTGACATTCACTCCCGTCATTGTTATGACTTTCGAGTTCTGTCAAAGAGGGGCAACCGTAGACACCCCATTTTTGACCGTCCTCAAGACTTGGACATCACCGTTTGAACAATCGGTGATTATCCATGTTTGCGTTCCTTTGGAGTTCCCGGAGATCTCGGCTACGCGCCCTGCCTCAGGATCTCCGAACTCGGCCGTTTTGTGTCTGGTTTTGCACCAAACACTTGCGTTTTGCCTTGGAGGGGCAGGGAATTCCTTTTGAGGCATCCCCACACACCACCGACAGTGGCTAGAGGCCACCAGCTGGTTTTTGTTGCCACCGGCAATATATATTGCCGGTCGACACTCTTTGTCGCCGGTCGGCACTCAATTTTGTCAAAATGACAATTTTGAGTGGCTGACCACTGTTCATCTCACTTTTTGTAGATATTTTGTGCCAGCTGTGATAGCTGGCACCACCCCTTTCCCCTCCATACACGTGTATGGAGGGATTTCCTCTTGGATGGCTTGTTTTGTAAGCTTTACAAGAGGGAATTGCCTATATAGGAGGGAGTCTTCTCTTGGCATTAAGGTTAGACACTTGTTAGACATTTTAGACAGCTTTGGAAAAGCTTGAGTTCTAGGGTTAAAGTTAGATATATTTTCTATCTCCATAAGTGTGTGTTTTGTGCCATTTTTGCTCACACACACCACTAACACACTATCTCTTGGACTTGAGACCCTTGGAGGCTTGTTTGAGTGTTTTGGAGGTGGATTCAAGCCAAGAAGGGCTGTTGGAGCATCATTTGTGAAGGTGGTCTTCAAGGGTAAGAAACTTCCCTTTTATTCCCCATTTTTGCATCCTATTTCTACCTATCTTAGAGCTGTTTTTGTGCTTAGTGTTTAATACAAAAAAGTTCTGTTTTTAGCCCCTCTTGATAGTTTATTAAGAGTATTTTGTGCTTTGGGGAAGTTTGACCCCTCTTAGGCCTTGTAAGGCCCCATTTTTGTGCTATTTTGTGCAAGTTTCGAGGCTTTGGTGTTTGGGCCTCTTCACCACTGAAATCTTGAGGGATTTCAGTGGTGGAGATGGTGCCTTGAAGTCTCCAAAAGGGGAGGGCACCCCTCTCCTTGTTGTCCTTGAAAGGGACCATTTTTGGTCTCTTAAGGAAGTCTTTGTTCAAGTGTGTGTTGAGCATGCGATGGCTGTATTTTATGCTTATATTGCCATGTTATAACTTTGTATTAAGTTGGTTTTGGCACTCCATGCATGTTTAGTATAGTTGCCATGTAATGCCTCCTTGATCCCTTAACATGCCTTAGGTTGTGTGCCTTTGTTTTAGCATGTTTTAGGCTTAGATTTGTGAAATTCTTATGCTTATTTTGCCATGCTTTAGGTCTGTCCATAGTTGTTTGGATCGATTTTGGCATGCTTAGTATAGCTCCTTTGCATTTGTGGCTTGCCGGGCTTATACGCCTCAAGTATGTGAATGTGTAGCTTGTGTTGCTTGCATCATTTTGGTGGTTTGGAACCATCCAACATGTAATTTCAGTCCCTTTGGCATGCTCATGCTTGCCTTAGTTGCCTTTTGTTGCTTTGAGAGCATGTGTTGGATGCCCTATGTCTTGACCATTGTGTATGCCTTTGAATTTGAGCCACTTAGATGCCATCTAAGTAGTCCTTTGGGCTTGATTTTGTGTGCTAAAACTCTGATTTTAGTTGCTTAAGTCTTGCCATGTTAGGTCTTGTTAAGTGTAGTTCATTACTTTTGGTGAGCCTTGAATATTTGGGCCATTTGCATGCTTTTGTTTATCTTGTTTGAGTTGGTTTGGCACTCTTCTAACATGATTTTAGAGCTTAACTTGCATGCTAATTGTTCATATTTGTGCCCTTTTAAATGTGTTTAAAAGTTCCCCCATTATGCTTTAAGTATTGGACCATGAGTGCTTGCATGTGTATGTGCATTTTGGCCTTCACTTCCTTGGTTTTGGCCACTGATTTTAGGCCTAATTAGAGTTGCCTAGATCATGTTTAAGTCCACATTTTCATTGGTTGCATGCTTGCCTTGCATGCTTGCTTGTATGCTTGTATAAGTGCCTTGCATTGTCCATATTGCATGCTAGCCAACATGTCTAGGATTGCATTGCATTGTGCATGCTTGGCCTCTTGAAGTGAGCGTGATAGAGGTTAGGCTCCCTTGTGTGATTATATGGTTTGCATGCATTTGAAATTGAAGTGTACACTCGATTCTTTAGGCCATCATGCATAGAAATGCGTGATTGGTGGCTCGAGAATCGAGGCACATCCTCCCTTGAGTCATTAACATGATAGGGAGTGTGGTTGGTGCATAAATGGCTTGAATTGTATTGCCATGCAAGATTCTGCCCTCTGCTGCTGTGAGTTGCAGGTTCTGCAGGAACTTATTGCCGGCCGGCAGTATTTAGTGCCGACCGGCAGTCAATCGATGGCCGGTGGATCTATTTTGTGCCGGTGGCCATGTCCTAGTGCCGATGGTCATTTCCTCAGCCGGTGGTAATCCCCCAGTGTCTGAGAGGTATTTTGAGACTTTGGCAATTTTCAGAAGAGCAAAGCAGGGAAAACAGAGGCAGGCTAGGCATGGCAGTGCAATTCCGAGCGGAATCCGAGCGCGCATGCATTGAGCCCTCGCCCCGAGGCGGTTTACTGTTTTTCTTAACGTGGTTAATTGGTTAATTAATTAGGCAATTTGTAATATTTAATTAGCTTGCGTAGTTAATTAATTTGTATTATTCTTTTGGTCCCTCCGGGCGAGGGTAAATCTGTAATAAGTGTGTGTGAGTGGCGTGTATGTCTTCCAACCCCACTTCTTTCTTCCCTTTTATTTACCTGCTTATAATGGTAGATTAGGGCACGTCTATTTTAGCATACCTTATGCAATGCATGCGTGCATCCATACATTTGTTTTACATGCACCGGGCTCGGTACATCATACAAACGCATTGTATTTTCAATTTCCAAATTGAGTACGTGTATTGAGTTTGTAGCATCTCACATGCCATTTAGGGTTAGCCGAGCCTATCCTATCCTAATCACATTCTGTATGCGATGCATTAGTCACTTAACATGAACTAGGACATGCATGTTTGCTAACTAGTTTGTTGTTTTGGCACGGAGTACGATGTAAGTATTTACGCTTTAGCATCTCGCATGCGTGTGAATGTTGACATGACAGTAGGCTTACCATGTGGCTAAATGCTTATATGAGATAAACTGTTTGAATGCCTGTGGGTGGAGGTTGGATTGCTTGAGTTGGAAAAGCTCGTTGAAATCCGTGTTTTAGCCTACTTGCGAGTAGCAAATTCCAAAGCCTTTTCAAAACGAACGGATATGCAATGCTTATTTCCAAATTAGGCAATCTAGTCTATACTTGTTTGTTGTGCGCATAACATAGTAATTCTAGGCTAATAACCGGAATAAGAACACTAACGTTTTCAAAATTGGATATCACGGTTAGTAGAGGCCGGTCTTCGGACCGGGCGAAAGGGGGTACTCATAGCTGACCTTCCCCGATCGTACCCAAGCTCCCGAGCCAAGACATTTGGTGATGACGGACACGTGGCCTTCGGCACCGAGTCAGGGTTTCCTAAATTTCCCATTTTAAAAATATTTAGGTGGCGACTCTGTATCTGGCAAAGTAGTCCATGTTTGGCATTTCTTTTCAAAATCTGTTTTTCTCAAAACGATTTGCCAAAGTTGGACTCTTTGGTTCAGATTAAGAACCGTGACAATTTGAGTCCGAACTGTAGTAAACCCAATATGAACCGAACGAGACTTAACCCTCCCGGGGCGTTCGGGGACGTCTACAGTAGCTCACCCAAAAGATCACGCCTAACCTAAGCCCAATCATCTTCTGTATGACCAATTGAAGCAGCTATAGCCCTGAAACCACAATTCCCATCTGCAACTACATCCTTGACAAACTTAATGTATGGTTTCAACCCAGAAAGGAAAGCATCAACATATGCACCATGTTTCACTGTTCTAGTAATATACCTTCCCTTTCGCATTCACCTTCTCTTTTCCCTTTAACATGCCGCTTCTTCTTGGTTTCCAGAGTAGAAGCTAATGTAGTGATTTGAGTGTCCCTAGGTGAGAAGGAATTATGTCTAGATTGCACCAACTCAAATGCACACGGGTCACGACGAGTAGAAACATTGATCTTCTTATGATCTTGATGATGTGTTTTGGGCTTCACCTCCGGCTCAACAGAAAGTGCTTCCCGGACATACAATCTCTTTCAACTTCTTCAAAAGCTCCAACGCGCATGGTTCTATCACTTTCATTGAACTTTTTCAAAACCTCTACTTCTGCATGACAAGTCACTCAATTTCCTTTCTTTGTTGCATATGGAGATATGAAGTTGCCCTACTGTGAGTGTATGGTAGCAAGTGGTATAGGACGATCTTGTCTGATGTAGTCAACATCTCATGGGCACAAGGTAAACATGAGTGTGGCAAAGGACGCATCCACAAGCTTTAGCATCAATACCATGGATTGGCTCTCTTACTCTTTACAAGCAAATACTCTAATGCAGAGATAGACACATTACCTCGTAGCCCCTAAACTGAGAAGGTTTAAATTGATGTTGCAAACAGTTAGACTTTTCCAAATGAAACTTGATATTAGTGTGTTGCAACTCAAGCAGACTGTGTATTTTCTCAAATGATGCCTGAAATGAGACTTGACATGAACCCAATTGTCTTTTAAGTTTTGCATGTGCACTCTCAGCCCTGTTCAATTCAATGTAAGTGAAATTAAAATCAAGTACATGGCACTTATTAATAACATATTGAACAAAAGTAATCTTATGGGTTGGTTGTAACATTGCCACAATGCATACACGTGTCTGTCCGTGCCGCCACAAATTTCTCCTTGTAAGGAACCAACCAAGTATCCATGACGTAGTTTACCACATATGGATAACTACTGAATTCCTTAAGTAATGATTTAAGACGCTCATCGTATTGAATTTCAGAAGATGAATACACTAAAGAGTTTCACTCATGGTTGAACTTCTCCATTTTCTGCTATGTCTAACATTTTCTTGCATTTGGTCAATACATTCTTACTGATATGCAGCATAATAAATGTGCCACTCGGGAATATCTTCTGTATGGCATTCATCAAGGCTAGCTCTCTGTCAGTAACAATATTGATGGCAAAACAAACATCCATGACATCACGCAATGTAGCTAACACCCACGCATAGTTATTGGCCTCTCATACTGTAAGTATACGAAAGCTACAAGAAAGTCATTTCAGTTGATGTCACTCAAATTTCAAGAAGAGGAAACGATATCTATTTGGTTTTATATGTGCACCCATAATTAATACGTGGGCACCGAAATAATCCAGCTAGTAGGAATGTGCCAAAACAAGTCTGTCACAGTCATCGTGGACTTTCACATCGATGGCGCTCATGTAATTATACTTGGCCAATTCCATAAATGTTGCATCTGTGATCTTTCAGCTCTTTGTACCACCCTGTTTTGATGGCGTACATTATAAATGGTTTTAAGTGTGCTTATATTGAGGGCATCTCGCTGTTTCAAGGTTACTAGGATTTCTTTTGGCCCAACCATGCTCTTTGACATATCTATTAACAATGCTTTCTTATCCTTTGACAGCCTCCCTGCATATGAATGTCCCTCAAGGTGCTCTGCAGGTGGATGGTTATGCAATCCGCATACTACGGTCAATGTCCATTTATCATGTGTGGTAAACCTGTGAGCCCTCATATCAAAAGGACAACCACACTTCTTCGTACCGGTTATTCTTGATGTATTGTTGCCATCGTGTTTTAACTTCTTTGTCGCTCTATATTGGCCACTCCTCTCACAAGCAAGATACATCCTAGGTCTTTTTTTCCCACCACCATAGTCTGATGTTTTGATTACAATGACCAAACCATTTTTCTTTCCAACTTCACGTACCCAGTTGAGCAATTCATCTTTACTTTTGAATACCTACAAAGTCAAATAAATATTATCAAACATTTACATTTGTTGAGCAATTCAAAACATAATCATTATAATTTCGTAGAGTGAACTTGTTCAGTTGTGAATTGAGTAGTGTAATCCAACACACTATCCGCGCAAACCTGACTTCCTTGAGTTGACACATATTCCTACATGTTTTGTATAACATTATAAAGATTAATTTGCAATTTGAAACTGTAAATTTGGTATGCAGTTTACAAATTTGGAATATAAAATGGGAAAAAAAAACTTTACTTCATTCGAAAGTACAGTGTTGAACAAAATGCTAATTTTCGGAAGTAGTTGTCTGAATTAATTTTAACATTTCGGAAGTTGAATGTTGTAAAATTTAACTTATTTCAGACAACAACTTCCGAAATTAAATACTTATTTCGGTAGTAGATTTCCGAACAAAATGATATAATTCGGCTCTGGTTATATGAACGACGCTGGAAAAAAAAAAAAAAAAGACTTTTACATTGCAAAACTTATATTTCCTTGGCTATCTTTCTCATAAACATTTATTTGCTTTTGAAAATTTGAATTTTCAGAAGAGAAATCCTCCATAACAATTATGAATGAGGATGAGGTTAGTGTGTAAACTAATGAAAATGGAAATCTACGAATGGACTTGGAGCTTCAATAGCTTCAATGGACTTGGAGCTTCAACAGCTTCAATAGAAGAAGTAGCAGCTACGAACTTGGAGCTAAACAGCTTGAACAACAGATGGATGAACTTGGAGCTAAACAGCTTGAACAATAGATGGATGTGAAGTTTCGATGTGTATTGAGACGTTTGTTTATTTGAATTGGGCATGATGTCTAAAATAGTAATTTCACTTGGGGATAAAATTGTAATAAAAAATAAATATCATTAAGTGTGTGTATAGAGTGGATTTGGTGTGTGTAAATAGAAGCTCCCCCAATACACTTTGCCCTACGTGATAAGTACATGAGAGTTATATATATATGTTCGTATGGTAAAAAATGGGGTGAAAAGGCAAAAAAGTAAAGTTTTGAAATAATAATAAAAGTACGACAAAGAAATCAAGAGAAAAAAAAGATTAATAATGCTTTTTGGAAAGTGGGTTGGCTTTTTGGGCTTTTTGGTTTTTTTTTTTTTTTTTTTTTGAGAGAGAGAATGTAATGATATGGGTGGATGTGATATTTTGTCTTATTGGGCTAAAAAACCTATTTATTTTTTGTGGCTATTTTAGCCAAAAAATCCTCAAACCCAACTTCCCAAACATAGTAGATAGAAAACTGTATTACCGTGAAAAATAAAATTTCGTGATTTCAATTTATACAAAACCCTAATTCATCTTTTTAATTGTTCACAATTTGCGTTTTGTTTTAACCCAATACAGTCATATTTTGATGTAAATTTTAAGATAAAGTATGTATTGGTAAAAAATATAGATGATTTTTCTTTCTTACCCTTATGTCGTAGTCATATTCTTATCATGTGACTAGATTCTGTTAAAGATTTAAACAATTGAGTAACATAAAAGGGGACATTGACACTTATATATGGATCAAAGTGAGATTTGATCAAAAGTACAGGGGGATTAACTGTAACAATTTCATGTACAGTGACCAAAGTGGGATTTGAACAAAGGTGCAGGGGGTTAATTGTCACAATTTCATATATAGATACCAAAGTGTGATTTGAACAAAAGTGTAGAACAGTGGCGTAGCCATATGGTGACCAGGGGAGTCACATGCCCCTCCTGGATTTATTTTTTTTATTTTTTATTTATTATTTATTTTTTTTACATATGTACATAAATAAAATTTTAAACAAAAATAATATTTGGAATAAAATGTCAAGGGCTTTTTTAAATTTATTATTTTATAGAAAATGAAGTGACTAAAACAAATTATATTTTTATGTATGAAAATTTTGTGAAAAAATCTCAATATAAAGATAATATCCATCATTATTGATATACAAATATAATTAATCTCACTATATATATGTAAAAATTACTAGAGTGTCAGTTATATTTACATGTGGAGTTCACCCTTCATATGTTGCTTTACTATTAGTTGGTGATATCATATGTCAATAATGACGTGATATCACTATTATAAGAAATTTTAACTCAAATTTTGTAAAAATTTGATGTATCTTACCATTATATAATTTATTTTAAGACTTAAACATATAACTTTTTTATATTGTCCATATTACACTAGCTACACGCAATACTTTCTTTGCGATTTTACTTGAAGTTAATTATAAAATTTTGTGTGGAATACTTTTGTAATAATTTATTTAAGTTTTTGTACTTAATATTAATTCAAAAATTATTATTATCTTCTCATTGTTGGTTATGAAAAAGCAAATTAAAGTTGTAATCAATAAGTGCCCCTTCTGATTTAGTTTCCTAACTCTGCCACTAGTGTAGAAGGTTAATTGTCATGATTTTATGTGTAAGTGCCAAAATAAAATTTGACACAAAATACAAAGGTGCAAAATGTAATTTACTTAATATATAAAATACAACTCACTTGATGAATAACTTTAATTTTCAAAAAGCCTATAGCAATATTACATTTTCTCCAAATATTTATCTTTACCTAGTAGTTACTATACTAATGACAAAAATACGTAAATGACAAATAAAAAGAGCATCAACTATACACGATTCTCTCTCCTTATTCTCGCCCATGATTTTTTGCTCACGTTAGTGTGCGTACGCTTCTAATATATATACATATATATCACTTCTCCTAAATTTCAAGTAACTGTGCTTTATTTGTTTTTGCGTAACATATTTTTTATGTCAAACTTTTTTCGAAAAATATATTTGGTTATGTCCTTAAAATTGATATACTAATAGCTGTGTCAATAGTGGTCTGGTGATGGGTGCTGATTTTGGTGGCGACACAAGTGGTGGACAGTGACGGAGTCAGAAAATCAAATTAGGAGGGACATTTATTAATTATAATTGAGAGGGAGATTCATAATCTGTCTTTGGTCGTGGTAGAAGCCGGGCAGAAGAAGGGCCGAGCCTGTTTGGACCGAGCTAACTTGGGCTTGTCCAGAGTTGGTTTGCTCGGTCGAGTCCCAGGTCCCATGTTTGGGCCGAGCAGAAGGGGGGCCGAGCTAACTTGGCCGAAATGATCGTTTGCCAACCCGGGTTTCGTGGTTCGCACATTTAGCTCGGCGGGAAAGGTCTTCTGAATACCGGCTTAATCTGTCTGGAGCTCAGTTTTACCGGAATGCTACTAAGCTCGGTTTTAATGGAGCTCGGCAAGTGGCGCCGTCGGACTCGTTACGTAGCACGGTCGTATGAAGCCGAGGTGATGCCGCCGGGCTGCCCCGTTCCCGCTAATGTTGTCTGGCGGTTTGATTAGGTGGTGTTTAGCTGGATTTGCACTGACGGATGGGAGAGCAGCTCCACGTGTCAATAGACGAGTGGGTGCAGAGGTGAACGCAGAAAGTATATAAACATGACTGCGCCTCCCATGCGGGGGATGAAACATCATTTGGTGAGAGAAACTTAACATTCATTCAGCTCTTCTCTCTCTCTCTCTTCGAGTGTGTGCTAATTAGACCGTCGGAGGGGTTTTTCGGCAACACACTGCCGGGTAGCTCACCGCCGTCGTGTTTTCAGGTTGATCGGATAGACACGGAGCTTGGACGAAAGGAGTATGGATAGCGACGAATATCTCCTTCTCGTACAATTGGTGTCGTCTGTGGGAACCTTTTGCAGACACAACCTTGTCCTTCAAGCTCATTTGATCACCTTCTATGGCGAACAACGATAAAATACCGTTGTCTGCCATTGACGGTGTTACCCCGGAGTTAGCCAGATGGAGAGACGGACTCCCCGCCGTTCCGAACATGGCGGACTTGGAGACTTCCCCAGGAGGACTTCCAAGAGATGCACGAGATAAGCGCGCCAAAAGTTTTGGTCACTCACGGAGCCCAGACGGACACCGGCGGCGAAAGAATCGCATGCTAGACGTATAGAGCACAAGTTAAGGGACCAAGACACCGTCATCCAGAGAATGGCAGCAGAGTGTAGACACCCCATTTTTGACCGTCCTCAAGACTTGGACGTCACCGTTTGAACACTCGGTGATTATCCATGTTCGTGTTCGTTTGGAGTTCCCGGAGTTCTCGGCTACGCGCCTTGCCTCAGGATCCCCGAACTTGACTGTTTTGTGTCTGGTTTTGCACCAAACACTTGTGTTTTGCCTTGGAGGGAGGGGGGATGCCTTTTGAGGCATCCCCACACATCACCGGCCTTTCCCTACCATCACCGGCCGCATGTGTGAGCCGCCGGCACTATTTTGTTAAACTATTTGGCCGGTCGGCATTATATTCTGCCGACCGGCACTTTTTTGTGCCGATGATCTCTTTGGCTGGCCGGTGTGCACCCTTTGCACCCCTGAGGCATGGTGCATGCCAGCTGTGCCAGCTGGAATGCACCATCACTCATCCCCGTGCACAGGAGTGACCCCTTTGGTTCCTTTGACCCCCTCTCTCTTCTAGGAGCTTGAACCTTTGGCCAAGCTTCTTGGAGAAGCTTGGCCAACTGTTTTAGCTTCCTCTAGAAGCCTTGCACCTCTTTGCCCCTTTGACCCTTTTCCCTTTGCTTAGCCATTAAGTTATATAGCTTTCCTTGGCCTATATAAGCACCATTCCTCTCCCTTTGTTGAGGGTTAGCCATTTTCAACACAAAACCAGAGCTTCTATATCTATATATTTGTGTTGTACTCTCTCTCTCTATATCTCACTCTCTCTCATCCTTGTGTGTGTGTTTTGAGCCTAAATAGTGTGTTTTTGCCTCACTTTTGCACTAATACACACACCATTACACCTTATTTCGAGATTGAGGGACTTGGAGGATTGTCTGTTGAGTTTTTGAACTGTTTTTGATCACTAGAGGAGGGCTGCACCACCTGTTCTTCAAGTGTTCTTCAAGGGTGAGCTAGTTACTTTAGTTTCCCCATTTTTGCAACTAGTTTTTGCCTATCTTGCTTTGTGTTTTAGGCTTTGTGTATAACTGAAAAAAGTCTTATTTTATCTTGATTTTGAACTCTCATTAAGGTTGTTTTATGGTTTGAGTGCCAACTCACCCTCTTGAACCTTGTTTGGCCTTTTTGGTGCTTCCATTTTTAGGCCTTGTTTGCTTGTGTGTTTGCCTCTTTTCACCACTGAAAATCAGTGGATTTTCAGTGGTAAGGAGGTTGGTTTGAAGTCTTGTATAGGGGAGGGACACCCCTCTCCCCTTTGTCCCTCTCTTGCCTTTGTCTTTGGCCAAAAGGGTAGCATGCATGAGTGGTTGCATTTGGCTTCATTTCAGAGTTTTTTTTGTGTGTTTTGGATCATGTTATATCTCTGTTTTTGGCTGAATTTGTAGCCCTTAGCGTGCATCTCACATTTGCTTTGAAATGCTCTACTTTGCCTAGAAATGTGCCATGTGTTTAGCCTTGTATATCCTCATGTTTTAGCTTGGCTTATTGAAGCTTTTGGTCATGATTTGTCATGTTTTAGGTCTGTTGGCCACTGATTTTTCCATGTTTGGCATGCTTGATGAAGTTGCTTTGCATTATGGCTTGTAAGCCTTGAGTATGTGATCCATGAACAAGCATTGGTTAGGCTATTTAGTGATTTGGGATCATTTAATATGCTATTTCAGTCCCTATACCATGCTTATATGTCTCCATTTATCATCTCTTTCATGCTTTGAAGTGTTGTAATTTTGTGCCTTAAAGGGTGGTCTTTGGGCATGCTTGTATGTTTAGGCATTTGGATTGCCATACCATTGGATTTTGGGTTGTGTTTTAGTGCCATGAAGCTCTGTTTTTGGCCTAATAATTCATGCCATGAGTGGTCTTGTTAGTGGTGGCGGAGTACCCTCTTTTGTGCCTTAGCTTTAGGCTCATAAACTTGCATGCTTGTATAGCATTTTGTCCATGGTTTTGAGCACTTTTGGCCACTGTTTTGGGGTGGATTGAGGTCTGCCCCTTATGGTTTAAGTCCACTATTATATGCTTATCTCATGTTTGTTGCATGTTTGTTTAATAAAACCTTGTTACATGCTAGTTCCTTTGCACAAATTGTCCATGTTTGCATTACATTTTGCATCTTGCATGCCTAGTATTGCATACTTGCCATGATATGTTGCATTGCATTTGGTATGCCTTGCATTTCATCTCATGTTGTATTTTGAGCCATGTTTGTATAGCATGCATTGCATTACTTGGTTTGGGGTGTCAAACCAAGTGTGAGAAATGGGGGGTGTTTGTACTTCAAGTGGCAAAACACACCTCAATTCTCATGTCATTAAGGCCCTTGACCTTGACATGATAGGGTCTTGGTTCTCATTTGTGTGTTGCATGCATATTTACATTGAATTGCCATCTTGGTCCCTTAGGCCATCATGCATTAAGATGCATAATTGATGGCCCAAGAACCAAGGGCCATGCTTCCTTGAGTCCTATACATGATAGGGAGCATTGGCCATGCTTACATATGCTCAAAATTCCACCATGCACTGTCTGTCTGCTGCTGCTGTCAAAACTGTCCTTTGCAGGAATTTTCTGCCGACCGGCAGTATATAGTGCCGACCGGCACTATATTCATGGCCGATAATCTCCTAAGCAGCCGATGGAAATTGTGAGTAGCCGGTGGGCATTTCCTCCAGCCGGTGGTATACAACAGCATGCAAGGAAGGCATTCTGGGACTTTGGCATTTTTTGGAGAGACAGGGTAGTAAAAACAGAGGCAGCAGTGCCATGGCGCGGGTTTCCGGGCAAGTCGGATTCGAGCATGCATCGTTCGCGCATCCCGAGGCGGGCGGCTGTGGCCACCTTTCATTTTTGCATTTATTTGATAATTAAATTAGAAATTTTGTAATAATTTATTTATTTATTATTCGGACTGTAATATTTATTTGGTCCCTCCGAGTGAGGGCGTATTTGTAATAAGTGTGTGTGGGTGTGTGTATGTCTTCCAACCCCACGTCTTTCTTCCCTTTTATTTACCTGCTTATGATGGTAGATTAGGGCACGTTTATTTTAGCATACCTTATGCAATGCATGCGTGCATCCATGCATTTGTTAACATGCACCGGGCTCGGTACATCATTCAAAATGCATCTGTATTTCAATTCCAAATTGAATACGTGATAGTTGTAGCATTTCACATGCCATGTTTAGGGTTAGCCGAGCCTACTCTACTGCATCTCTGTGTGTGTTGCATTAGCCACTTGACATGAATTAGGGCATGCATTTTTGCTAACTAGTTTACTGTTTTGGCACGGAGTACGATGTAAGTATTTATGCTTTAGCATATCGCATGCGTGTGAATGTTAACATGACAACATAATTACCATAAGGCTAGCTGCTTATGTGATATAACTGCTTGATTGCCTGTGGGTGGAGGTTGGATTGCTTGAGTTGGAAAAACTCGTTGAAATCCGTGTTTTAGCCTACTTGCGAGTAGCAAATTCTGAAACGCTTTCAAAACGAACGGATATGCAATGCTTATTTCCAAATTAGGCAATCTAGTCTATACTTGTTTGTTGTGCGCATAACATAGTAATTCTAGGCTAATAACCGGAATAAGAACACATAACGTTTTCAAAATCGGATATCACGGTTAGTAGAGGCCGGTCTTCGGACCGGGCGAAAGGGGGTGCTCATAACTGATCTTCCCCGATCGTACCCAAGCTCCCGAGCCAAGACAACTTGGTAATGACGGACACGTGGCCTTCGGCACCGAGTCAGGGTTTCCTAAATTTCCCATTAAAAAAATATTTAGGTGGCGACTCTGTATCTGGCAAAGCAGTCCATGTTTGGCACTTCTTTTCAAAAATCTGTTTTTCTCAAAACGATTTGCCAGAGTTGGACTCTTTGGTTCAGATTAGAACCGCAACAACAAAAGGGAGTCCGAACTGTAGCGAGGTCCCGCGGGCTGTTACAGTTTCTGGCGACTCTGCTGGGGATTTAGAGAGCTTGACTCGAACTCGTGATATCCTGTTTTGACTACATTATGTGTTCTTTGCATTGCATGTGCATTGGTGCGCCTAGGACACCGTGTTGGCCATCTGCTATTCCTGAGCGGTTTGCCGGAGGCTTGTCTTGTCAAGGCATGACCATAAGGCTGACCGGTTGCGGGCTCTGCCAGTATGGGAACACAAACCCCGGTTTTACCGGGGCACCCTTTTTGACCATTCGACCTAGTGCATATTCGGATCCATAGTGACCATTCCAAACTAGGACAGGTTGCTTACCCGATATAGGTTGTTTGAAGCCGCTGCGTGCGTAGTGAAACCCTAGCTCCTGACAAAATAGGACAGGGAAACCCTACCCCAACATAGGGGTGTATTGGCTCTCTTTTACCTGCTATGTGCTTTTAGAGTGTATCTCTACAGGGGAATGCGCATATCAGTTTGCAAGTTTTGGTATCCGGCCTGAGGGCACCAGTAACAGTATTTTGGAGAATCAGTTATCTGCGGGTACCAGATTCAGACATGGGGGCAATGATTCAGAAACAGTGATCAGTATTTGAGGAACAGTGTATCCAGTTCACTAGCAGTGTGTTATGATACCCAACCGTGTGTTGTATTTTTATGCCGTTGTGCTGTCCAATTGTCTGTTTATTTATACGCTTTATTTATCTTTTTACTAGGTAGTTGAGCACGATTGCTTCTGACCCAGTAGATACTCCCCAAGCACTCTGGACTAGAGGTCGTCGACTCCATCGATCTGAGGATCTGGTAGACGGACAACCAGTGTACTGCTCACTACCCCCGGTTACTAGGCGGAGGTCAGTCAGGCAGAGGACATCACAGTCAGTTCAGAGGGCCTTATCTACCCCACCTGTGTTCAGTAGGGATCAGGGTTCCGTGTCACCAACAGAGAGAGAATATATACCGGTAATTCAACCAGAGCAGAATATGGCTAGTTTAGAAGAGATGGTGCGCCACCTCCAAGAAAGCATGAAAATGATGCAGCAAGATGCTGTCCGACAGGCAGAATTTGCCAGGCAACAGGCCACAGTTGTGAAGGAACAGGCAGAGACAATTGCCAGGCTAGAGCAGCAAACCGGAGCATCTGCTTCGCATCAAGTTCCTCCCACCAGGAGTTCCGAATCTCGGAGGACGACCAATGTCAGAATGATACAGAACTTCCTACAGGACCACCCCCACCTCCATCCTACCTCAAATCCAACCTCAGCTATCAAAAACACCCACCAACCTACCGGACTCTCCCTTTGAGTTCGAGACTGATCCCACCGCACTAAAGTTGAGCAAGCTTGAAAAGCTGTTCAAGAGATCCAAGGGGTCAAGACTATCCCCGACATTGAAGATGGATACACCGACGCAGCTGTGACGCTGCCCGACAGATTCAAAATGCCTCATATTGATCGATTTGACGGGTCCGGGGACCCCATGGTGCACTTAGACTGTTTTCAGATGTCCTAAGGCCAATGGGCCTCAGTAGGCTTCAGAAGTTGTCTTTATTTGGCCGGACCCTGTCGGGTGGCGGCCATATGGTATGCCAAGCTAGAAGATGACGTTAAGAGGAATTGGGACGAAATGGCTGAGGCCTTCATCGCGCAGTACTCATACAATACACAGATTGAGATTACGACCCGTGATCTCGAGACGACTAGGCAAGAGCCTAAGGAGAGTTTTTCAGAGTTTGTAACCAGATGGAGGGCCAAGGCTTCGATGATGACCTTGAGGCCTACGGACAAAGACCAGATTCGGATGATTGTGCGCAATCTTCAGCCGAAGTTGATGCAAAAGATGATAGTACTCCCCTTTCCTACTTTTTCTGACCTACATGAATGGGGGTACAGATTGAGGATGCCTTGAAGCAAGGCTTGATTGATAACGACCGAGCAACCCCGACGAACTTTCAATCGTGGTAGCAATGCAGGCCCGAGCGGCACTACAACTACGAGAGCCTCCGAAGTAAGCATGGTCACCAACCCCCTCCAAGAAATACGACAGCTGCACCATTCTCCGGTGCGTCCGGAAGTAACCCACCAACAGCCAATACCCACCCAAGAACACCAGAACCTTCGCCCCACTTTACATGCCCTGTCCAAGCTTTGGGGGTGCTAATCAAAAAAGGGCACTTGAAGCCCCTGGAGCCGCGGCCCTGCCAGAAAAACTTCCCCCTACCCATAACCCAGCCAAGTATTGTGCATTTCACCAACAGCACGGTCACGACACCGACCATGCTTCGGTTACGCATGAATTCAAGATCTCATCGATAACGGGGTGATTTGCCTCCCGAGAAACCCAATGTTACTACAAACCCTCCCCCACACATAACCAAGCTCCACCACCCAAAAGACTCAATTTCATCCATACTGGGGCCGTGTCCTACGACCCTAGTATCTATATCACACCTACCCACCTGCCTAAACCAGAGGTGTTCTTCCCGATTGCACCGACTTGTGCATGATGGACATCTCCATGACCCAACAACTAGCAGTGGTGACCACGAGAACAGGAGAGAGGAGACCCAAAGGAAAACATTGTTGGCCAGAGTCTGCGGATCTGGAATTGTGTTAGAAAACGTATAGTCCGGTGACTACATTTTATCGATAGGCCAGATGCGCCAGTTGTGGAATTCCAAAGGAGGAGAACTGTGTGTAATCCAAGGAGATAGTTGGGACAGGGAACAGATGATAACAGCTGTGGGGAGGACCTTGCCGATCTCCAGTTTTACAGTGACCAAGACCCAGAGGATGCGGCAGTCGCATGGTTCGATTATGAGAATTCAGCAGAAGTTATGGGTGGTTGGACGATCAACCCGATGTGGTAGAGAATTTCAGGCAGAGCAGGGCCAGCAGGGCGAGAATATCAGTAACGGCCGGAAGGGTCGAAGAGCAGAGTACATCGCCGGAGGGCGCCGGTGTCAAGAATTTCGCCCGAGATTGGAGTATTTTGAGTACGGGATTATTGAACAGTCAGTTATGTCGAACAAGCAAGTTTTGAAGATTCCGAGAGAATCAGGAAGGCGAAGGCCCATGTGGGAGTTGAAACTGCTGTGTGCACAGGAACCGAGAATGTGCAGGCATGTGGATGGAAGGTGCTGCGAGCGCAAAACAGTCATACCAGGCCGGACAGGTGTCTGTCAGCTGCTGATGGAATGTGGTGGGAAGATGAAGACTTGTGTCTTGCCCACGGACGAAGATTGGGGGAAAAACCAACCTGATACACCTGGTACCTTGGAGAGGTCGACCACATGACGCGGAGTGGGCGGTATTTCAAACCCCCACACTTAGATCAACCAGAGGCCTCGGGGAAGGATAGAGAAGCTGAGAAGCAAAAGGAGAAGCAGCTTGAGGAGAAGCTGTACTCAAACAGCTAAAAAGATACAAGCAGACATCTCCATTTGGGGACTGCTCATGGCCTCACGGGTGCATAGAGAGGCTGTTTTATCAGCCATGGACAAAGCAAGCTCTCATAGACTACACCAGAGCAGCTGGTTGGGCTGGTTTTCCGGGAGGAGGTTCCCCGACATTGACCTTTTCAGACAAAGAACTTCCGCCCGAGGGCATAAATCACAATAAACCCCTCTACATCTCCGTGGAGTGTAGAAATAAGTGGATACCGGTGGTACTTGTTGATACCGGGTCTGCCATCAATCTGCCCAGCAAGGACGGCATATGCGATTGGCTTGAAAACCGTGGATTTTGTACCAACAGCCCAGGTCATCCGGGCATATGACAATACAAGTAGAGAAGTAATGGGAACAGTTAAAGTTCAGACAAAGGTTGGGCCGGGGCAGCACGAGATAGATTTCCATGTCTTAGAGGTTCCCTGCAACTTCAATTTGCTTTTAGGGCGGCCGTGGCTGCATCAGGTGAAGGCAGTGTCATCTACTTTGCATCAAATGGTGAAATACCCCTACGGGAAGGGAGTAGCCATTGTCTTTGGGAATTCATCAATCCACCCACCACCAGAGGTATCCACGCCTGTTCTAGAAATCGAGCATGGCATGGAGGATGTGTTCATATCAGGTTTTACCTTGGCCGAGGCTCAGGTTGTACAGAATATCATGGCTGCTAACGAAGGGATATATGTCAGTGCTCAAGCAGTGTATCTCATGAACAAGCTCCAATACATCCCCGGGATGGGATTAGGAAAGAGCGGCCGTAAGGGCATTGCAGCATTGGCCGAAGTGCCGCACAACCCCCATACCTTTGGCCTGGGTTATCTGCCCACCAAGGAAGATTGGGTAAGAAAAGGAAAAGAGATGGCTGGAAGAGCCAAAGCAAAACAGATGGGAAACCCTTTGAATTGATGCATCGGCCCATTCGGGGTACCCTAACGGACGCTTCGTCCGGGAGGGGGAGGATTTTCCATTCTGTGGTTTTCCGGAGCCGTGGTGAACGCAGAGAAAAGCGCGTGCCGGGTTCGAAATTTTCTTTGACCTGCAGTTACTGGGGATGATGTTGCTGAAGAGCAGACAGACCCAACAGTATGAGCATAGCAAAGAATGAGTCTGCGGACACAGAGTTTGAAATGGGGGTAGCACTGGCATGTCTACTTTCAGATCCTTTGATCGACCAGTTGTGCTTGGGGGATAACTCCTCGGTGTCCATGATCGGAGATGAAACGGCTGCGGGCCTACCAGCAGCTATTTTGGATGCATCCATCGCACCCTCCCTCACCTGGCAGTACGAGGAGGGATTTTTCTAGCAGCACCGGGTCAGGTAGTGAGCCGGAATCTGATTCCACCGAGTCTTGTGAGTCGGAATCAGGTTCCAGCTCGTCTGAGTCTGAGTCCGGTATTCCGGGGGGTGATAACCCGGATGCCACAGTCCTGTCCAGGTCGTCTTTTTTTTCTCTTTTGAGTCTGTTGTAACAGAAGAATTGGACGGTTTGGAAGTACATAATGAGAATGAGGTGAATGTGGTTTCCGAGTACTTTTCTGTGCCTTTGATTTATTGCTTAAATCAGGACTTTCAAAATTTTGATGAAAACGACGAGGACGAAGTTCCTCCGGTTTTGCAACGACTAATTGAACAAGAGCAGGAGAGGTTTGTTAAACCCTTAATTGATGAAATCACTACCGTGAACATTGGTACTGAGAAGGACCCGCGGCTGGTCCAGATCGGGTCCACGTTGTCTTCGGAGGAACGCGAGCGCTTAGTCGCTTTATTAAAAGATTTCAAAGATGTTTTCGCGTGGTCCTACGAAGACATGCCTGGAATCGATCCTGAGATTGTACAGCACCGGATCCCCTGTAGACACCCCATTTTTGAACCCCCTTAGACTTGGACACTACTGATGGTTTACTTGGTGGAGAAAGTGTGCAGGGCACAGTTCAGTTTTCTTCGGCAAGGAGAGAGGCGAATCTCAACTTCACACCCATTTTGGACCACAATTATTTTGGATGTTTTTTAGACCTTGAAACCCTCTCTTTCAAAACATTTTTGAAATAAAATTCCCACGATGTTCCGACGCTCGCATTTCGGTAAATGTTGCGCTTTTCGGTAAACCGAGCAAGGACAAAATGGGGATGAATGAAAGAGAGATGAAATCTTTGAAAAATCTTTCAAAACACCTTACTTAGGGGTTCGAAGTTGAAGAGAAGAGGAGAAGAGGGGAGAAAACAAGTTGGAGAAGAGGCTCGGCATGAATCCAGGTAGAAGAGAGTCGAAAAGTCCTCGCTAAATCAAGCTCATCTATCTATACACTTGGAGTTAAGCTATGAGGCCATAACCATTGGAAAGAAGACTTCCGGGGCTTCATTTTGCACTCAAGAATCTCTCAAAACCAAGTCCGGGTGGGGGAGGTATGATTGGTTGAAGTTGGGCATCATCCCGGTTGGATCGAGTCTGCGCGGCTTCACCAAAAAGGGCATAACTTTTTCCACAGAAGGAATTTTAATGCAAGGTTTGCGCCATTGGAAATCTAACTTCCGGGGCTTCAATTTGCATACCCACCGGCCGTTTTTTGACCTTGGAATCATCTATCGGCAATCTATTTTGCCGACCGGCAAAATATTATGCTGACCGGCACTTTATTTTGGCCGACGACCAAATTTTCTGGCCGGTTTGCACCCTTTGCACCCTCCAAGCCTGGTGCATCCCAGCTGTGCCAGTTGGAATGCACCAGCACACTCCCCCGTGCATATATGTAGCTATTTTGAGCCTTTGACCCTTTTTGACCCCTCTTTTTGCACCCTTTGCTCAAGGCTTCTTGAGGAAGCTTTGATCCCTTGTCTTGGCTTCCTCAAGAAGCTTGCACCCCCAGCTTGGCTTCCTTAATAAGCCTTGCCCCCTTTGCACCCCTTGACCCTTTCTTTTTAGCTTGTCTTATAAGCTTCAAGCCCTTTTCCATTGCCTATATAAGGGAGCCTCTCCTCTCCTTTGTTTGGTTCAGCAAAATCAGACCTAATACATACATATAACATATATATCACCCTCTCTCTCTATATTTCTCTCTCTCTCTACATTTGGGTGGGTTAGAGGGTCCTAAAGGGTCTTGTTCTTGGCCTATTGCACACCACTTCATAGCCACACACTTCCATCATCACTTGGAGGTTCTTGGAGCTCATTTTCAGAGGCTAAGGGACTGGTTTTGAGACCTAAAGGCTGCTGGTTTGCTGCTCTTCAAGGGTAAGCACCCATTTCCCTTAAACTTGTATTTTTTAGCTTCATTGGTTAGCCTTATTTACAAGTATTTTTGAGCTTCGATGTAAACTGTAAAAAGGCTTATTTTGAGCCCTTCTTCAACATTGAAGAAGGGCTCAACACTGTTAGGGACCTCCATGTATGACTTGCTTCATTACCCCTTTGGTCCCCATTTTTGCATGATTTGTTAGCTCATTTTGCTTCTGTTTTTCGGCCATGATCAGAACTGATAGTGGCCATATTTTGACCCCCTTGACATGTTTCATTAAGGGTCTTTGGCTGTTTGATGCATGTTTTGTATACTTCATGTTATAGCCCTCTTGTGGCCTTAATCTTGCATTGCATTTTAAGGGTGTTTGTATATTGATTTGGGGGCTGTCATAAACTGTGAGTAGTCATATTTTTGGTCCCTCTTCAGTGTTGTTGAAGGGTCTTTTCCAGTTTGGGCTTTGCATCTACCACTTGCTTCATTACCTAGCTTGAGGGCCCGTTTTTGCATGCTGTTTTTGCCCTATCTATGCTCACTGTTTGGCCATGCTTTGAACTGAAAAAATGCTTTTTTTTTGGGGCTGCCTTGCTTCTGTTTTCATGCTTCATGTCTAGATTATGCATGTTTGATATAGCTATAGGTCATTTCATGAGCCTAATCTTGCATTTCGGGTCCATTTCATGCACTTAGTGTCATTTCGCTATGTTTTGGGACCGTTTGGCATCATGTTCCAGTGCTGAAATTCACATGCTTGTATGCCATCTTGCATCCCTTGCCATGCTTTGGTAGAATTGCATTTTCGTGCCTTAGGTTTGGTTAATGCATTGTGCATGCATCCCGTGTATTGTGTTGCCTCACTTGCCTCATTATGGCCACTGATTTTGGCATGCTTGCGAGCTAGCCATGTTAGTTTAAGTCCATCGTTGCATGTTGTTGCATACCATGTTTGTTTACACGTTTAGGTTGCGCGCCTAGCATACATTGTTCATTTGCATGCCCATGTTGCATACTAGATCACATGCCTAGGTTGCATTACATTGGCATGCATGCCTTGCCTCTTGATCAAGTGATAGAGGTTGGGCTTTTTATGTGTTGATTGGTTTGCATGACATTTGAAATCAAAGTGCATACTTGGTTTCTTGGGACCATCATGCATCGAAATGCGCAATTGGTGGTCCGAGGACCAAGGAACATACTCCTTTGAGTCAAAATCATGATAAGGGATGTGTTGGTGCACACATTTGCTTGAAATTTCATACCATGCACTGTCTGTCCTTTGTTTGCTGTCAAAACTGTCTTCTGCAGGAAGTTTCCTGCCGACCGGCAACATACAGTGCCGACCGGCATTTGTGAATGGCCGATAGCTTCATCAGCAGCCGATGGACATTCCTCATGGCCGGTGGGCATTTCCTCCTCCAGCCGATGGTATTCTACAGTGTGCAAGGAACGTGTCCCAGGACTTTGGCAGTCTTTGGAGAGGCAGACAGTGAAAACAGAGGCACAGTGTATGGTGCGGATTTTTTCGGGCAAGACGGATCGAGCATGCATCATTCGCGCATCCCGAGGCGAAGGCTGCGGCCATCTTCTCTCTGCTTTATTTTTGATTAGATTAGAAATTATGTTAATAATTAATTTAGCGATTTGTTATTCGGACTGTATATTCTTTTGGTCCCTCTGTGTGAGGGCATATTTGTAATAAGTGTGGGTGAGTGTGTGTAGTCTTCCAACCCCCATTTCTTTCTTCCCTTTTATTTACCTGCTTATGATGGTAGATTAGGGCAATCTATTTTTAGCATACCTTATGCAATGCATGCGTGCATCCATGCATTTGTTTACATGCACCGGGCTCGGTACATCATTCAAACTGCATCTGTATTTCAATTCCAAATTGGATACGTGATAGTTGTAGCATTTCACATGCCATGTTTAGATAGCCGAGCCTGTCTAGATTACATCTTTGCATGTGTTGCATTAGCCACTTAACATGAACTAGGATCATGCATATGATTACTAACTAGTTTCTGTTTTTTTTGTTTGTTGTTTTAGGTGAGCTTTTATGTTTTAGCATATCGCATGCGTGTGTATGTTGCCATAATAGCATGACTACCATGAGGCTAAGTGCTTATGTGATATAACTGCTTGAATGCCTGTGGATGGAGGTCAAATTGCCTAAATTGGGATAATGCATTAAAACTGTGAGTTTTAAAGCTCGCTAGATAGTGGCAAAACCGTCTTTTCTAAAGCCCACTTGAGGGTGGCAAAATCTGCATTTTAAGCCTACCTGCGGGTAGCAAACCATCTTTCAAAAGCAAACATGAAATGTTTTGTTCCAATTCAGGCGACCCGGTCTATACTTGTATGCTGTGCGCATCACATAGTAATCTAGGCTAACAACCGGAATAAGAACATACAATGTTTTCAAACAAGATATCATGGTTAGTAGAGGCCGTCTTTGACCAGGCGAGCGAGGGCTCACGAAGTGACCTTCCCTAATCGTACCCAAGTTCCCGAGCCGAGGCAACTTTGGTGATGACGGACACGTGGCCTTTGGCACCGAGTCAGGGTTTCCTAAATTTCCCATTAAAAAAACATTTAGGTGGCGACTCTGTATCTGGCAAAGCAGTCCATGTTTGGCACTTCTTTTCAAAATCTGTTTTTCTCAAAACGATTTGCCAGAGTTGGACTCTTTGGTTCAGATTAAGAACCGTGACAATTTGAGTCCGAACTGTAGTGAACCCAATATGAACGGAACGGGACTTAACCCTCCCGGGGCGTTCGGGGACGTCTACAATCCCTCTTGACCCTGAGGCCCGACCTGTCAAACAGAAACTCAGAAGGATCCGCCCTGATTGGGCCATCAAGATCAAGGAAGAGGTCACCAAGCAGATTGACGCAGGCTTCCTGCTGGTATCCGAATACCCGACTTGGTTGGCCAACATTGTTCCAGTGCCGAAGAAAGATGGCAGAATCTGGGTATGTGTGGATTTCAGGGATTTGAACAGAGCCAGTCCGAATGATGACTTTCCCTTACCGCATATCGACGAGTTAGTAGATTTCACAGCGGGGCATGCTTTGCTTTCGTTTATGGATGGCTTCTCAGGTTATAATCAGATAGTAATGGCACCCGAAGACCGGAAAAAGACTGCTTTTACCACCCCGTGGGGTACATATTGCTACAGAGTGATGCCATTTGGGTTGAAGAACGCTGGGGCTACATATCAATGGGCTGCAACCACAATATTACATGACATGATCCATAAAGAGGTCGAGGTGTATGTGGACGACATGATTGTCAAGTCCAAAGAAAGAGAGGGCCACTACACCGCCTTGCAAAAGTTCTTCCAAAGGATCAGGGAATTTAGGCTGCGGCTGAATCCTCAAAAATGTACGTTTGGTGTTACAGCGGGAAAAATGCTGGGATTTTTGATTACGCAAAGAGGCATCGAAGTCGACCCGTCCAAAATCAAGGCCATCTTAGAAATGCCACCACCAATGACTGAAAAAGAGGTGCGAGGCTTTCTGGGTAAAGTGCAATTCATAAGGCGGTTTATCTCAAAACTAACCTTAACTTGTGAACCACTTTTTGGCCTCCTGAAGAAAGGAAGGAAGTTCCAATGGGACGGCCGATGCCAAGCTGCATTTGAACAGATTAAAGAGTATCTACAGAATCCGCCCGTGTTGTCACCACCAGAGCCAGGGAAACCGTTGATATTGTACCTTTCAGTAACTGAGACCACGATGGGCTGCATGCTCGCACAAGAATCGGAAGATAAAGTGGAAAGGGCCATCTACTATCTGAGCAAGAAGATGTTGGATTACGAGACCCGCTATACTCCGCTGGAGAAGGCTTGTTTGGCCTTAGTATGGGCTACCAGGAAGCTGCGGCACTACCTGTTAGCTCACTCTGTAATGTTGGTTTCACGACTCGATCCCATCAAATATCTTTTCGAGAAACCGGCACTTACAGGTAGGCTAGCTCGTTGGCTGCTGTTGCTTTCCGAATTTGATTTAAAGTACGTGACGCGCAAATCCGTAAAAGGGAGAGCAGTAGCGGAATTCCTTGCCGACCACCCGGTTGATGGGGATGAAGCGGTTGAGTACCTATTCCCAGATGAAGCTATTCTGCACATCGAAGATGAAACTTGGACGATGTACTTTGACGGAGCGTCAAATCAGTACGGGTATGGGATAGGAGTGTTGCTGATAGCGCCTGACGATTCCCGTATCCCTTTAGCATTCAAGCTTCGGTTCAAAGTCTCGAACAAGAGGCAGAGTATGAGGCTGTATTGCCGGTCTAGAAGCTGCCCTAGAACTAGGGGCAAGGCGATTGGACGTCATTGGGGACTCGAACCTTGTTGTGTCTCAAGCAAAGGAGACTGGAAAGTCAAGGAGGAAAGATGATAATTTACCACCAGACCTTGGATTTTGTTAATTCCTCGTTTGAGAAGCTAAGTTTCACTCACCTAGTAAGAGAGAACAACAGGTTCGCAGATTCGTTAGCAACTCTATCTTCCATGATAGACATCCCATCTGGAGTCCGGATGCGTCCAGTCATTATTGACCAGAAATTTGCACCTGCCCACGAGTCAATCTCTGCCATAGATGAAGTGCAGGACAACAACCCTTGGTATTACGACATATGGAACTTCTTGGAAAAGGAGGCGTACCCACCAGGGGCAAATGCCAAGGACAAAAGGGCAATCAGAAGAATGGCTGTTCAGTTTATCATCTGCGGGGGTAAATTGTACAAGAGAGGTCATCTGGGAATACACAAGCTATGTGTAGAAGCTGAAGAGTCGAAGCGCCTGATGGAGGCCATCCATGGAGGAGAATGTGGGGCCCACATGAATGGGGTAATGCTGGCACGAAAGAATCCTCAGACAGGGTTACTACTGGCTACCATGGAGGAAGATTGCATCGGCTTTGTTCGGCGATGCCACAAATGCCAGATTCATGCAAATCGCATGAACATCCCACCGTCAAAGCTGTACAACATGACTTCGCCGTGGCCATTTTCAGTTTGGGGAATTGATGTGATTGGAGCTGTTACCCCGAGGGGTCGAATGGGCATGAGTTTATCTTGGTAGCAATAGATTACTTTACGAAGTGAGTCGAGGCTCAATCGTATGCGGTGTTGAAGGCTTCGCATGTCGCGAAGTTCATCAGAAACAACATCATCTGCCGTTATGGAGTCCTGAACAGATCATTTCATTCAGACAATGGTTCCCACTTCAAGAAAGAGGTATTGATTTTGTTGGAGAAACAATGTGGCTTTTCATAAGTCTCCACATATCGGCCGCAGACCAATGGAGCAGTTGAGGCCGCCAATAAAACATCAAACACATATTGCAGAAGATGGTGGAAACCTACTGGGACTGGCCAGATAAATTGCCATTTGCTCTTTGGGGCTACCGAACTTCAATTAGAACTTCTACCGGGGCAACTCCGTATTCCTTGGTTTATGGGATGAGGCCGTTCTACCTATAGAGATTGAGGTTCCGTCTTTAAACGGGTAATTGGCTGAGTGTCAAATAGCCGAGGCAGACTGGCAGCAGAGCAGATTCGAGGAACTCATGCTTTTCGATGAAAGAAGACTGAAAGCACTGTACCACGTCCAAGGATATCAGCGCAGAATTGCCCGGGCTTTCAACA